>JAAIFI010000272.1:0-44765 GCA_011032875.1 Phlebia tremellosa
CTCTCTCTCTCTCTCTTGTAAGGAAGGTGTTGTAAGTGATCACTATCGCATCCCGTCACCGACGGAACAGCTCCAACTGACAGATGAATAGGTATACATCGAAATCAGCTACCATGTCAATAACTCGGAAATGCCTACAGTCAGCCAAGTGGATTACATGTACATTTACAGGTATATTCTTTACTGGTAATGCAAAGACTCGTGATACAATATAGTAGATTATACCTGGATAGTATACCCACCGCTCACGTTGTGCTGCATGGGCGTGACAGACTGCACATTGGCAGGTGAAACGGGCTCATACACCGTTGTAGGCATCTTCATGGGATACTGCTCCTGGGTGCTCAAGCTCGGATCGATACTGGCAGACGGGGCGGAGGCATCGAGACGCGCGACGTCAGATACACTCTTTGTCCACACGGAAATGCCTTTGCTCTGGTACGTGAGCGCCAGGGTGAGTAGCATAGCAATGTGAACTGTCACTGCATGAAGACAGGCAGCATCAGCAATCGTAATCTCCGGGAGGATCGGGCTCGGCGTGGATGCGAACGGAGAATGACGATACTCACGCATGATGAAGTTGAGGAAGGAGAATGCCATACTCGCTTGCATAACGCCACACGCAAGACTTAGGTTGGACAAGCCCGTGTTCTCGCTGCACAGCTGGCTGACAGCCGAGAAATTGTTTGCAGTGAGCCCACCAGCTGCGATCCAGAGAACATCGAGGACGCCTACGTTTGAAGATGCGGAAGTGAGATTAGCAGACGAGTTGAACGCAAACAATGGTACGAGGTGATAAGTACTCACCAAGCCAACACAGCTCAAAGACGATCATGGACGTGAACGCCCCGCGTCTCAGCCAATCGATGATACGCCTGTGGATGGAGACCACAGATGAGCCTCCTGCACCGTCATCGTCGGGCAGCAGGCGCACTTACACGGGAATCACGGTCGCCTTCGTAATCACACCGACGGCGAGATTGAGGGCGGCAAAGGTATCAACGGTCGTCTGCGGCCAGACTTGGAAGCCGTCAACAAAGAGGGTCGTGTTCTGCGTTGTGGAGATGTAGGCCGCGCTCGTCGCGATGACGATGAGTGCAAACAGGGATAAAACCGCTATGGCCAGGTTCTAGGTAGTCAGACATCTAATGCTAGTGCTGCGGGAGGAAGAGGAGCACTCACATAGGACGATGAGGCGTTCGACGCGCATGAAGCGAGCGAAGGGCGTTGCCATATCGGCGGGTTGGTCCTGCTCAACAGGACGAGAGAGGAGCGCTAACGCAAAAGAAAGAGAGGAGGTGCCAAACAGTGAGTGAGCAGTAGGATCGAGAGCTGCCTCGGAGAAATGAGGGGTTTTTATACATTGCGCTTCAAGATTGACTTCAACTCTGATGGGTTGCAAAATATTGTTGCGATCCGTACGCTGTCTCGGAAGGCAGATTTATCGCAGAAAATTGTAGCATGATACGGACGTGTACAGGGCCTTGGCATGGCGTATGCGTTGCGTTAGGCTGTTTCTTGCCAATTCTGGTGCGTGGACGCATGGGCCTTCACACTCAGCGCTTGATGACCACGCCACACGCTTGACGACATCTTGATCTTGGCCGCCTTGCGTGTCGGTCAAAAGTCAAAGCTCAACGCTCGTGTACTTGTGAATAGATCTAATCCCATTACAACATGAGGCCAAGCAGTGCGACTACTGCGCGGAACGTGACTAACCTGATCGTCTGCTGTTGCATCCGTGTGATCTAGATACAGGTTAACTCTGTATACATACGCAGTTCAGATATTTTGTCCGATATCCAGCGTGGAAAAATGTTAATTTACGCACCACTACATAAAATATATACAAACAACGAGCATCACTGCAACCTGCCCGTGCAAGATGACAAGAATGCACCCAGGCATCCTCATCTCTACCGGCAGGGGAAAGAGGCTCAAGATTATACGCTGTCAACGGCGTCTTCACGGAATACTGCCCTTCAGAATTCCTGCTCACGCCAACGGGCGCGGACGTGACGGAGGTGTTAAGCCGCGCGATGTCGGCCACGCTCCGCTTCCATACGAATACGCCCTTGCGCCGATTAATCAGCGCCAGGATGAGCACCATGGTGATATGAGTGGTTACTATGTAGGGGTGCAGGGATCATGAGCGACGCCTGGAGAAAGTAAAAGATAGGAAGAGCGAAAACGAGAACGAGAACGAGAACGAACAAAATTGCTCACCGAGCCAGCATAATTCGAAGGCAATCGTAGACGTGAACGACCCGCGCCTCCGCCAATCAATAACCATGCTGTGGAACCACCGATGAGACCCTCGCATTCCCATCGCCGGATAACAAACAATCACGCTAGTACTCACACAGGGACCACGGTAAGCACAGTAAAAATACCAGCAATGATGTCGAGCACGACGTAGACACCAAGTAACAGCCAGATTTGAGCGCTGTTGACATCGTTGTCCAGCCGGGTATAGGCAATGTAGCTTGAGGTCATCCCTATTATAATGAGTGAGAATGACGCTAAAACCGCTGTGACCGGGTGCTGGGTAGTTAGTGGTCTGATATGCTACTGTGAGAATAGAATGAGTGCTCACGGAGAATGACCAGGCGCTCGATGCGCAGAAAACGGGCGAAGCGAGCCGCCATAATGAACTTCTGCTTGATTTATCCCCGAATCTAAGATGTCTAGGGTGAGTCCGTGGAAATCCTGCTTCGAGTCGGTGAGACAATGAGTGCAGAGTTCCAGGGGAAAGGAAGAAGCTTGGGAACCAAGTTCCGTGCGACAAAGGCTTTATGCATTGAGGTTATTTGAGACACCGGACCAAGTCAACCAACTGTTTGCAAAGCTGTGTTCGTGATCCTTGCCAGATTCTGCTGGGAAGAGGTGTTCGTCCGTTTAAAGGAGGCGTATCAACACTGCAACGTTGGACTGCAGGTCTCGGCAGCAAGCAGGGCCTTACGAGCACAATTTGCCATCAGGCATGGGGTTTGAAGCCATTCGCCTTTTCGCTGGAGATGAATGTCGCAGTGAGTGCCAGCGTTTGCGACACCATCTGTTCTTTTGGTGCATCTAGTATTTGATTGAATTTGGCTGGGAGAAGCGGTAGACCTTGCTGCAAACTTGGCGTAACGTGAGATCATATCGCAAGAGCCTTGGCACTGCGAGTACCAGTAGGCAGTGGGTTGCATCTTATGATTGCTAGTGCGTAAAGACCGAAACTGTGTTCACGCCGCCATCCGCATGGTGACGTGCACAGGCCTCGAACATACTTTGATCGTTTCTGTCTTGACGTCGAGCTGCCGTCACGCATATGAGCTCCAGTAGTGATTGTGCAGGATGTGACCAACCTAATCCCATTCCCGTCAAACCAATGACTCGTACTCCTCCGGCATAGCTCCCATCCTCGCTACGACACCTTGCCATTGCAGATTTGCATCATTATGTGCAGCGGTCAGGCTCGCCAGGGCTCATAAACCTAACAAGCAACCGGGATTGCATAGCCCGCAAGCGAAGGACCCAAACTGCTTGTCTGCACTGCTGCAGGTGTCAACAGAGATCACCTGACTATCACTAAAAATAGAATCTACATTCTCTCCAATGCAATTCAGGTAGCAGTGCAAACGCCTACCGGCCACTCAACAAAACGCACCAAGAACAACAAAATAGTTCACGCACCAATTATATAAAAATAGCCCCAACAGATGTCCATACAAAGGCTCGAGACACGACAAGTCAGACCTGTCGCGCATCTCCATCCACACCGACGGGCGGGAGTGGCTCCGAGTCGTACGGCCTCGCCGGAACCTTCATAGAATACTGCTCCTGCGAACTCTACTTTCGGTCCACACGCGTAGGTTGGGTGGAAGCATTAAGCATCGCGACGTCGGCGACGCTCCGCTTCCACACAAATACGCCCTTGCGCTGATAAATGAACGCCAAGACAAGCACCATGACGATGTGGGTCGTCACTGTACAAAGGACAGGAGTTATAAGCAGCGCTCGGCGAACGTGGAGGACGGAGGGGTGGATAATGGCAAAACGAGACGAGAACGAGAGGGACTCACGAATGATGGCGTTGAGCCAGGCGAACGCCATGCTCGTTTGGATGACGTCACCCGCGCGCATCAAGTTGGGCATGTCGGCGAATGGGAGGCATGTCCAGTCCATGCACTTGTAGAAGTAATTGTCTACGGTGGACGCGCCAGATGCAATCCAAAGCACGTCAAGCACACCTGTGAGAAACACATCGGTGAGGTTGGCTGTCATCGTCGTGCCATCTGGCATTGCTCACCTAGCCAGCACATCTCGAAGGTAATTGTAGACGCGCACGCCCCGCGCCTCAGCCAACCGAGAACCATGCTGTGATAGAGCCATCAATGAGATTCTTGCAACCGCATCACCGGGGGGCAGGCATTCGCAGTAGCACTCACACAGGAACTACGGTAAACACCGTGATCACACCGACAGCGATGTTGAGCACAACACAGGCATTGACGGTCTTAATCGGCCAGAGAGGAACGGGGGTCAACTCTATCCAGTCATCCAGAGACGTGGTCATAGTCGTGGAGATGTAGTCTGCGTTCGTCGCGACCACGATGAGTCCACAGGACGCTATAATTGCTGTATCCGGATGATAGGTGATCAACGGTCTCATATGTGCTACTACGAGAGACAGAATGAGTACTTACGCAGCATGACCAGGCGCTCGACGCGCAGGAAACGGGCGAAGCGGGCCGCTGTATCGGCGTTGGACTTTGAACTTTGAAAGTCCTGAGGGTCTTTGGCGAGACCAAGAACGGGGCGCGCAGACGGGGTGGATGGATAAAGCCTCACGACGTCAGCCACACTGCGCTTCCACACAGACACGCCCTTCTTCTTCTGGTATATCAGCGCCAGGGTAACCACCATGATGATATGGCCCGTCACTGGGCAGAAGGAGCACGCGGCATCAGCAGAGCACCGAGCGAACACGGGGGACGGGGGAGAACAAGAAGAGACAACGGCACTCACAGATACAGGCGTTGAGCCAAGCGAACGCCATGCTCGCGATAATGACGTTGCACGCGTGGACAAAGTTGTTTCCGCCAAATGTATAACATTGGAACCAGTCTATATCCGCACTGAAGAAATCATCTTGGGTGGATGCGCCAGCTGCGATCCAGAGCGCGTCAAGCACACCTATCAGAGACGCAGAGGTAAGGGTGGCTGTCAGCGGCGTCGTAACAAGTGACCGTACGCACCTAGCCAGCACAGCTCGAAGATGATCGTAGACGTGGATGCGCCGCGCCTCAGCCAGCCGTTGATCATTCTGTGATGACAGTGAGCTCAACCCGCGATTGAGACTGTCGCATACGTCTCGCCAGGCGGCAAACAAGCGACAAACATACTCACACAGGAACTACGGTAAGCACCGTGATCACACCGACAGCGATGTTGAACACAGCGAAAGCACTGGCAGACGTCAACGGCCACATTTCATCGCCGTATGGGTTGATCAGGACCGTGTGGAGAGTCGTGGAAATGTACTCCGCGGTCGTCACGATCACGACGAGTGCGGATGCCACTAAAAACGCTGTATTCGAGTACCGAATGGTCGGCGGTCTGGTGTATGTTTCCGCGAGAGACAGAATGAGTACTCACGCAGCATAACGAGGCGCTCGATGCGCAGGAAACGCGCGAAGCGGGCCGCGGACATATCGGACGTTGAGCGTTGGACTTTGGAAGTCCTGCAGCTGTCAGGCGGGACACAGAGCACAAAGGCCTGAGGAAGGAAGAAGCTTAAGAACCGAGCTCTGCGCGGCTGCGAGGTGTATGGGCTTTATACATTGAGACCATCTGCGGTACTAGTAGTACCGGACCAACACGACCGACTGGTGACGGCTGTGACCGTGATCCCCGCCCCCGTGGTGTCCTCAGTCCATGCCTGTCCGGAGTTCGCTCGCCAGGTAGGTGACCGTCCGGCCGTAAGAGGCATGTCCACGCCTTAATGGGCATCTGTAACCCCTAGGAGCAAACGCAAATTGGCGAGCGCGACATTCCATTAGATGCGCGGGCTGAGAACACACACAGAATGCCATTCAAGCGCCTGCGACACCATCTGTTCGTGACCGGTGACAGTTCATGATGCATTCTCGAGTTAAGCTCGGAGGTGCGGACCTTGCCACACCCCGCGAGGTGGGTGTCGACACAAGGTTCTGTGGCGTGACATGATATCACATTTCGAGAGGCTTGGCACTACGGAAAACAGTGGGATGCGTCTTATCGATGCTGCCTTCACGCTGCACACTGCCGCCATCCACTTGGCGACATGCACAGGAGCTCGTGCTCGTTTTGAATGGGCTTGCGTTTGCATTGCATGTTAGAACCTCGACGGCTGTGCGCTTCTCTGAACCTACGACTGTTCATCTGAATGTGAGGTTAAGTATCAAGATTACTGTGCAGGATACGACTGGCCTTGATGCATGCCTGTCCACCGCTCGACGAGATCTCCCCTTCAAACCTAAACCCCCAACAAACACTCCCCACCGCTCAGCCCGCAGCCAGAGGATCTGAACCCCCTGTATACACCAACTACAGCTGTCTGCGGAGAGCTTAGATCCTCCTCACTTCGACTGAGGTGCTACAGATCGTAATTACTGAAACACACACACGCACGTCAATCGTCTTCGCTAACATCCAAAGCAGCAGTATAATGGACGCACCGTTACATAGATTACATACGAGCAACGAGCAAAGCACATCGTTGTAAAGTCCAGGAAAAAGATATCCGATGCGCGAAGAGAACGCACTCATAACCTCATACACCTCGAGCACCACCTTCGGAAGGCGGGAGAGACTCCGAGTCGTACGGTGCCCCTGGTGTTTTCATGGAATACACGTCCACGTTCGCAGACGAAGTAGAAACGTCGAGCCGCGCGACGTCGGATACGCTCCGCTTCCACACGAACACGCCCTTCTGCTGGTACATCAGCGCCAGTATGAGCACCATGCCGATGTGGATCGTCACTATATAGCGTACATCAGGCATGCCCAAACACGTAGAATATAACGAGAACGAAATATCACTCACGGATCGTAGCATTCAACAGAGCAAACGACATGCTCGTCTCGATAGTGTTGCACGTGTGCGACAGCTTCGTCCAGCCGCTGTAGATGAAGCAGTACCAGTTGATCCGGTGCACTTGGAAGAAGTTGACGGCGGTGGACGCGGCAGCTGCGAGCCAGAGGATGTCGAGTGCACCTGCGAGTTGAGAGCATCGACGTCAAGGCTCAATATAGGTGAGCAGCAGAAGTAGAAGAATTGCGCACCTAGCCAGCACAGCTCAAAGACGATCATGGACGTGACCGCCCCGCGCCCCAACCACCCCATAGCCAACCTATTACCCAATAACAATCAGCCCCACCCTACCACCGCACCAATAAAACTATCACACGAGTACTCACACAAAAACAACACTAACAACCGTAACCGCACCCACCACGATATCAAGCACGACGTACGGCCCGACGAGCGTGTGCAGCCACGGCTGGACGCCGTCGTACGGGAAGACGATCGCGTGCGTCGTGGTGATATAGGCGGCGCTTGTGGCGAGCACGATTAGGGCGGATAGGGCCAGGAGCGCTGTCAGGCATCAGGGTCGGGGTCGGGTGAGTGTGAAGTGATGTGAGGGGAGGGAGGCAAAGGGACTCACGGAGGAGGATGAGGCGCTCGATGCGCAGGAAGCGGGCGAAGGAGGCCGTCATGTCTGCGGTGAAGCGTGAAGTCGTGAAGTCGTGAAACCTTGCAGTCTTGCTTGACGGGTGGCGGGATACGAACAATGAGCACAGAACGTCCGTGGAGAGAGTAAGATGAGAACTAAACTGTATCAAAGTGACGATTTTATACACTGCGATCACTGTACAAGACGCATAGCCTGCTCACTCAACCGAGGTCCAACACGACGCGGTATGACCGTGATCGTGATCGTGATCTTCTGAATCGCCAAGCGAGTTGATGCGTTCAAGGTGTCAAGCTTCAATAATCGTGTCCTGTGTCCGCCTTCAGCCTTCCGGAGTTCGTCTAAGCGGAGGGGCTGCGCGACTCATGCTACCAAGAACGAATTCGACACCGACGCCTTGACGTGTAATCGCGCCCTTGTATCACGGTATCAAGACACCTCCGTCTCATAAGTCCTTCCTGTAAACAAGACATCGATGTGCTGTTAGCGCCGTCGACGCTATAGACGTGAATTCCACTCACCTGGCGATTCGTCCTCGAACTTCGACTTCGACTTCGACTTCGACTTGGCCGGTGCTAATCGGACCCACCATGTGCTGTCGACGCGACGCTTCTAATCGTAGTCGATTTTGACCCGGAAATGGGAGATCCGGCTTCGCTTCGATGCACGAGTCCGATTATGTGGCGGGGCATGATGCAGATGAGAGGCTTGGCATTGAGTGCGGGCACCAAGCACCGAGAGGCGTCTGCATTTTGTTGATGTGAGAGAGTGAGTGAGTGCAGATGGTTCATATATGGCATACAATAGGTCTGCAGTGCGTGTCGCCCCGCCCGTCTTCAAGGTGTGTTTCTTCGAATTGTGTGTCTTCACCGAATCACTATCTTGCGCAGGAGCTGGGTCCGGGAATCAACGCTAGACGAGCGCGTAGCCCGCAGTCAAGGACCGAGATTGGAGGTTCTGTCCTACCACAGCGCAGGGTGGCGCTGTAGCAAGATAAGTAGAATTGGTATCCTTCTGAGTTCATCATGCCACCTTCGTCATGTCGGTGGCACAGGCGACAGGTGGCGCAGTGGGTACTGCGCGTGCACATGCATACGTGCATCGGTAAGTACTTCAGCAACTTTGAGAATATACCTTTAACGTACCGTCACACAGCAAAATCTGCCTTCACGCCGTTACGCGCCAGTCCGACGGGCCCCGTCCGTCTGTGTGTCTTCGATGTCGTGCGGGTCGGATAAATCAACGCTGAACGCGCTGTCATGGATTCAGGTGCAGTCAAGAATCAAAGACCGAGATTCTATCTTGACACAAGCGTAAAGTGGCGATGTAGCAAGATAGAATTGGGATCCTTCCGATTTTATCACTTCATCGCTTCACCTTCGCCTTTAACCGTGTGTCTTCGTGTCTTCGTGTCGGTTCGTCGATGGTGGATACTGCACATACACCGGTTAGCACTTCAGCAACTTTTCTCTGCTTCGAGAAACATACAGTTAACGCGAACGTACCATCACATAGCAAAGTTCGCGTGTAACCCCCGACACTCGCCGCTCGAAGTATCCAAAAGATCCAGGGTCTATCTTGACGCAGCGCGGAACTCGAGTCAAGATAGAATTTGGATCCTGGATCCTCGTCACTTTCACTTCGTCGCATCTTGAGTAGGTGGCATAGGTGCGGGTGCGAGTGCGGGTTGGTGGATCTCGCCTACTACTCACCGCTCGTCACTCGGGTATGTGGGTGCATGGGGAAATGCATGGGTGGTAGGTGGCACAGGTTGGTGGATGGTGGATGGGCGCATGGGTCGTAGGTGGGTGACACAGATGGTTCGGTGGCGTGTACTGCCGAGCTACGAGCGCTTCAGTCTTCAGCTACATTAATTTATTGTCAGCAACGCCCGCGACGTACCACCTGTCCAGCTCCGAGCGCGTCGACGTTCAAGAGCAAGAGCAATCGCCGCACCCAACTCTGAAAATTACAGCACAAGCGCGTTCAGGCACCCATCTCTTCCGTCTACCACCCGGCCCGCCCTCTCCCGCCTCCCTCCTGCGCGCCTAAGCCAACCACCCGGCCCGCCCTCCTGGATCAAGACCGCATATGGCAGGTGTCGTCGTCAGTCGCTGCTCCACCGTGGGCGTGCCAGCAGCCAGACGGCGGTGACGAGTGTGCCCCACCTTGTGTCTCACATGTGCACATGGTAGAAACGTAGAGCTGTAGAGCTGTGACGTCAAGGTTGTGAGCGGGACCATGGGAGGATAGAGTGGATGTTATATATAGAGCCACCTGCGTTGTGTTGAGTTCTACACTCAACGTTATATCCCTCCTCGTTCGAATACACCTTGACAATCATATCACCTACCCGCCTCACCTACCTCCTTACGATAAACGACAAACGACAGACGACGATGGTGACCACCCGCTCGAACAGCATCAAGACCCCCAGTACCACCTCCTCCCAGACCAACACCTCCTCCCAGACCCCCTCCTCCACCAATTCTAGCACAACCGCACCTCCAGCCCAAACTGAGAGAAGGGGCACCAAAGATGCGAACAGTGTGCTGCAGACCGAGCCGAGCTCGCAGTCGCAGGGGCAGCAGCAGTCTCAGTCAGGACAGCAGTCTCAAGGGCAGTCGCAGTCTCAAGCACAACCAGGACAGCAACCAGGACAGCAACCAGGACAGCAACCAGGACAGCAACCAGGACAGCAACCAGGACAGCAACCAGGACAGCAACCAGGACAGCAACCAGGACAGCAACCAGGACAGCAAGCACAACAACAACAACAGACACAGCAACCCGGACAGAACCAGCAGTCTCAGCAACCCGGACAGAATGAACAAGAAGGGAACGAGCAAGGAGGAGAGCAGGGTGAACCAGCACCGACCGAGCCAGAAGGCGGGTACCCGCCCCAGCGCCACGCAGGCGCCGTCGGCCTCGGGCCTGAGTACGGCAAGTCGCACAGCGCGGTGCGTCCCTCTCCTTCTCTCTTTATCTATCATGCCTATCACCGGTGCTCCTGCTCCGTCTCCTTTTGCTCCTCGGGTGAAAAAGAATTGAATACTGATGGGGTGATGCAATGTAGACGACGACAGACAAGCTGGTCGGGCTGAAGGACGAGGTGGTGGGGAAGCTGACGGGGAACGAGGAGATGGTGGAGCACGGGCGGGAGCAGCGCTCGGGCGAGCTGAAGCGCAAGCAGGTGCAGCAGGATGAGGTGCGTTTTGTCTCTATCCTTTTCACATTCTGGCACACCGTCTTGACAGTACGTGATGTCTCACAGGACGACAACCCGTTCGGCAGCGCGGGCGACGCGAAGTCTAAGCACGGCAAGAAGTCGGACGAGAAGGAGTCCACCAAGCCTAAGACCAGTGTGAAGACGTCGGAGGACAGCGAGGCGAAGCGGCCCAAGACTGACACCTCCACTAATAACGCGAATGAGGAGGACAGGATGCAGGTCGATTCTCCAGTGACAGGCACAGGTGGTACCGCATCGGGTATGGGCACAGCAAACGCGTCGGGAACGGGCACAGGCAACAGCGCGCCAGAAACGGGAATGGGATCGGGCAAAGGGACGCAGGCAACTTCGGGAATGAGCACAGGCAAAGCAGGGACGTCGACACACGCGCCGATGACAGACAGGGGCGCGCGCGAGCAGGCGGCGACGACGGCGCCGGAGGGGACGCGGAAGGCGGAGGAGCAGCGAGCGGGCGGGAACGTCGAGGGGGATAGGCAGATTGATGAGCGTGCGTGAGGGGCGAGCGTCCGTGAAGAGCTAGCTAGAGGACCGAGGGGAGCAGAGGGGAGCAGGTGGACGGACATGAGGACGAGCAGGTGGACAGTGGACGGACATGAGGACGCAGAGGCGGACATGAGGAGGCGAAAGCGTGAGGGCACGGGAAAGAGCGCATGAACGGACATGAGGACACAGAGGCGGACATGAGGAGGCACGCGGTGATGCGGGACGAGCGAGGCCGCCCTCGGTCGTTCGTTCGTTTACATACATGCGCATGTTCGATGTTCGATGTGACGTGCGAAGGCCGAACAGCGGGAGCGAGGTCGGTAGCGGTTTCTTCCTTATCCATAGCTATAGTAGTCGACCATACGATATATCCAACTCTTGCAACATCCATTGCACTCGTCTTCTCAGTCTGTGCTTGGTACCGCGCATCCCTTGGTACAGCAGTAGCGCAATTGGCGCACTTGGTACATGACGCGCACTTGGTACATGACGCGCACTTGGTACATGACGCGCACTTGGTACATGACGCGCACTTGGTACATGACGCGCACTTGGTACATGACGCGCCTTGAGTCCGGAACCTAGACGCGTCGGCTTGGCTATGGGAGGTGTTTCTTGGGTGCTGTTTCGCGTGGGCGTGGGCGTGGGCGGAAGCGACGTGTTTGGCGTGTGGACGGAGCGGGGATTCAGAAGGCGTGTCCCTTCCTAGTCTCTAGTCTCCTTAGTTGGGTCCCTTGCTCTATTAGTCTTCGGCTGGTCCCTTGCTCAGCGGGTGACTGGCATGAGGTGACTGGTCCCACAGACGACTAGACAAGCGGGTGGTTCCGCAGACAGGCGAGCCTTGTGAGCTCGAGGCGATGAGTGCTATGGCGAGTGGTTCCGCAACCCGCAGGCAGGTGCCAATTGCAAGTACGTCATCGATTCGATTCGCATCGCTCTCGCCCCCGCAGCCCCTCTAGACGCCGTCATGCCCTCACGCAGCCCCCTTGTGCGCAGAGTCACGCCCCCTGGTGCGCAGAGTCTCGGGCCAAGATGCGAGATGGCGTATAAGAGAGCGGAGAGCGCGAGAGGGGGCAGGGCCCCGATCGTCGTACCGTACTCCCAACTCACCTCATACCGGCACACCTACCAACTATCTAGACAGGAGGCAACCGCCTATTCATACGATCTCATCGCTCTCGTCTTCACTGTCACTGTCTCTGTCGAACGCACATACACTGCAGAAAGAAATAGAACATACCCTATAATATCCCTCCCTCGACCTTGACGATAATAACGAATCACGATGCCATCGTTCTTCGATAAGCTGCTGCCCAAGTCGCATAAGAAGAAGGAGCAGGAGAAGAAGGCTTCCGAGTCCCAGCCCACACCCACCACCGCTGCAGCACCCGCCACTGGTGCTGGTGCCATGACTGCCAATGCGAGTGCTGGAGAGCCCGCGGCGCCGGAGCCGTCGTACTCGATTCAGCCGCATCCTGCCGTACGTCCTCCTTCCTCCTTCTACACACTAATCACAGTAATTGACGAGTAAAGAGTAAATAGACAAGCAACGACCCCAAGGACCTCGAAGGCCCGCAGCTCGGCGGCGGCCTGAACAGCAACCCCGAGGTGCAGGCCTTCAACACCCCCGGGCCCTATATCCCGAGCGCGGACGTTCTTCAGGGGGTCGAGCAGCCGAAGGTGCGTTGCGTCTCTCCTTTTACGGTAGAATAAATACTGATCAGTGTGTCGATGTGCATAGACGAGGGAGGAGCTTGCGGCAAGGAGTGCGGCGCTGAACAAGCAGTAACCTGTCTGTGCCCTGTAACCTCTCACTCGTAACCCGGTGCAACTCAGTTTCGACGAGAACCGCGAACCGATGTGGAAGTTGGATTGAATGACGAAGGAAGGAATCAGGAAGGATGCAAGGAACGAATGAATGTAATAACACGACGTCTGCTGTCGCTGCTGCTGTGGTGTACTCTGTGCCTTGCCTTGGTATCGGACGGATTGTAAAGATTGTAAAATAGTGCTCGAGGTGTATACTAGACATCGTCTAATCGTCGTTTTCTCGTTGCTTTTCACTTTCGCTGGCCCACTCGTACCATCGCGTCCCGAGGAGTCGTCCCAGATTCGAAGATTTGTCGGTCGTCCACTGCAAGCGGTCCAAGTCGCCCAATTGCAAGTCATCCCGAAGATACGTTAAACCAGTAAAAATTCAGTCAAGCAGAATTTCTACATATAACCCAGACTGCAGCGTCGAGCGAGCACTCGGCAAAAGCGCAAACTAGTACTGGTCGTCGACTCGTTTCTACTGTACCAAGTTGCCAATTGCTTGCACAATGCAGAAGCCCTTAAGCTGTAACACTTACAGTGATCGGCGGTCGCCCCATAAAAGGCAAACACCACGTGACGCATTGATGGGAAGCAAGCGTACGCGTCGACGCCGCGCGTTCCTCTCACTACTCTGATTTCAGCTTCAAGCTTCGTTTCGCCGCCTCCTCAGTTCTTACCCTCACGCACACGCACACGTTCACATAGCATAGCATAGGTCTCTCTGTGCTTCACCTCTTACCTCTAGCATCTAGCATCTACCGCCAGACATTCGTCAATCTACGACTACCAAGCACCGAGCACCGAGCTGTCGATTTAGCCCGCTTGTTTCGTAACTGTAGCCCAACATGGTGAGCCTCCGATTCCCAATTCACGCATCTGTGCACCGGCAGATACAAGGCAAGGAGAGACAAACGAGCTGACGCACCTTTTCCCCCACCTCTACCCTTACCTCTGCCCATCCCACTCCGCTCGCACCTCTACTCCTACGCAACTCGCACCTCTACTCCTACGCAACTCGCACCTCTACTCCTACGCAACTCGCACCTCTACTCCTACGCAACTCGCACCGTCTTTGTGCCCCAACGCCATGACACACCGCCGTCGCACAGTCGATNGTCTTTGTGCCCCAACGCCATGACACACCGCCGTCGCACAGTCGATAATGCAGTACAACGGCGGCTCCGTGATCGCCATGGTCGGCAAGGACTGCGTCGCGATCGCGTCGGACCTCAGGCTCGGCCAGCAGAGCTTGACGTTGTCGTCGAATTTCAAGAAGGTGTGTGTCGTCTTGTTTTGCGTTCTGTGAGTGGTGAGGTGTGTGAATGGGTGCTCTGGGGCGGGGCGCGGGGGGCGATGCGCGGGAAGCAAGACGCACGGAAGGAGGGAGCACGGAAGGAGAGAGCACGAGCGCATCAGAGCATCAGAGCACGAACGGAGTGTGCACGAGAACGCGAATGAGGCGAGAAATGAGAAGAGAGTGGATGCTAATGAACGGTCTTTGTGTGTGCGCAGATATTCCCAGTAACGGACCGGATATACATCGGCCTGCCGGGGCTCGCGACGGACGTCACCACCCTGTACGTCCCTCGCCCACTCGTCACTCATTACTCCCTCACTCACTCACTCACTCACTCACTTGCGTATCCCATATGCACGCCCTGATATCCGCATATCCGCAGCCACGAAGTCTTCCGGTACCGCGTCAACATGTACACCATCAAAGAAGAACACCCCATCGAGCCCGCCACCTTCACCCAGCTCGTCTCCTCCACTTTGTACGAGCGGCGCTTCGGGCCGTACTTCATCGAGCCCGTCGTCGCCGGCATGCAGCGCACGCCCAGTGGGTCGTACGCGCCGTTCATCGCCGCCACCGACCTCATTGGGTGTATTAACTTTGCGAAAGATTTCGTGGTGGCGGGGACGGCGAGTGAGAAGCTGTTTGGCGTGGCGGAGGGGCTGTGGGAGCCTGGGTTGGAGGCGGAGGATCTGTTTGAGACGATCTCGCAGACGCTGTTGAATGCGGTGGATCGGGATGCGTTTTCGGGGTGGGGCGCGGAGGTGCATATTATGTGAGTTCTGTCGCTTTCTTTCTTTTCCGTTGCGATCACTTTTGGTGTGGATGGGTGTGCTGACGGGTTTTTCGGACTTTGAACGACAGAACGAAGGACAAGGTGATCACACGCACGCTCAAGGGCAGAATGGATTAGAGAAACGCGCACATATCTCTGTTTTTTTTGTAGCTATCATTCCATTCCATCTCGGTACTTCACATGAAATCGTCGTCGACTGCCATCTGCCGTATCGGCGCGCAAGTAGCGAAGTTGGATGAGAAGGAAAGGCAGTTGCGTACGCGCGTGACTTCTCTGAACTTTCTTGGTATTGGTGTTTTGTGTGGTTTGCCGCTTTGGTAGGAGGACGCCTCGAAACTCACATACGATTTCTACGGTTTGTTACTGAGTAGCTTTACGTTCCAGACCGACGAGCTGTAGGTAATCCAGGGTACTCCGCGACTTCCTACTTCCTAACCGCCAACAGAACGCCTGTCGAAGTTGGAACGGGTTCGCGCAAAACTCAAAACCTCACATATGTACACAGGTTTTCCCTTGCCATCCTCCTAAGCTTTCCAGAATCCAGACTGATGAGCTGTAGGTGATATAAATCTGGGGTGCTCTGCGACTTCCCAACGGCCAACAGGACGCTCGTCGAAGCTCGAACAGGTTCGCGCGACCTTTGCATAGGCTTTCCCTTGCCATCCTGCTAAGCGTTCCAGAATTCAGACAGATGAGCTGTAGGTGATATTAATCTAGGGTACTCAGCGACTTCTGCTTGATAACAGCCAACCGCCAACAGAACGCTCTCCCAAACTGTAACAGGTTCGTGCAGAACTCCCATAGGCCTTTCCATCGTCCTCATACTCACTGCGCTTTACGTTACAGACTGATACATCGTGAGTATTCCAGGGTACTCCGCGATTCTTCAACCGCCAATGAAGACTCCTTAACCGATAACGCCAGCAGAAGGCTCACCTGTCGAGTTCGCGGCGATAGAAGACGAGGGAGGAAGAGAGCTTCGAGAAGCAACACCATTACTTGTGTGTGTTCGATGTCGATGTCGAACTCGTTGCCATTGCGCGCCCCGCTCCCTTTTTTGCATCTCCCGCCTTCATGAATCACAATACACGAACCCTCTACCCTCTGCCCTCTTTTCGAAGAATCGGAATCTGCCAATTCCCGTTTGTCAATTCAGAGGTAAAGTGCTTGGCTTACGGTGTGCAGCGCGCGCACTAACTCTGAATCGCGAGTCGCTAGTGACTAGTCTACGCAAATGCAGGATCTCCGTCTCGACGCTCCGGGTACTGTAATGACACTAGTGGTAAACTGTCCACCCTCGCACTACGCGCATCGGTGGGGCATGGTGTGGGGCGCCCGCCGCTAAAACAAACATACATACGAACACGGACTCGACTCGTCACTCGGAGACATCCTTGGAGTCGGAGCCGTCCGACAATCTGCATGGAAGATCGAGGATGCGAATAATTTCGAGTGGCGATGATGACTGGATGACTGGCGACTGGCGAGCCGACGATGATGGTGGCGGGATAAGCCTCTGTGATTGCCGATCACTTGTGCGTCCCTGAATCGCCCTCCCCCTGAGCTCTGAGCTCTGAGCTGGGGTGGGTTTCGCGTCCGTCTGTGCTCACTGCTCGCTGTTTTGCGTGTTGCTTATGTTCATGTGAGGGCTTTGGCTGATACTGCAAGCAGGCAGTGTCGTTCGAACAAGCGCTGCGCTCACCGCGCGAAGACCGCGGGGGAGGGGACGCACGCACGCAGGGTTTCGTTCCTTTCGAAGTTTCAAATTTTTTTTAATTTATGGGTGCGTCTACCCTCGTTTACCGCCATCGCGCATCGCATCATTATGTATCTCTTATTTACGTTCCGCTCTGACAGCCTTGCAATCGCACGGCGTCCGTGTCCAGCCCAGACACCCCGGCAAACTTCGCACACGGCGGCGTAACACGCCTGCGTGCGATGCGTATACGCGAAGGTATATAAGACGGGGTCCGACCGTACCTCAACCGCAGCTGCCCGTCCGCTCATCCTCTCGCTCGACCACGCTCGTTCCCCGCCAGCAGTACTACTACTACTACTACTACTACTACTACTGTAGCCAGCAGCCATGAGGTTCACGATCGTCCCGCTCGTCCTCGCCGCGTCCTCCGCGCTCGCGCTCGCGTCGCCCAAGTACAAGCCCCAGCTGTCGCGCGCATACGGCGCGGACGTCGTGCGTGCGCGCCAGGCGAAGGTGCACCGCGACGTCGTCGACGTGTGCGCGTCGCTCAATAACGCGCCTCTGCAAGTCAAGATCGCGAATGGCAGTACGTGTGTTTCGCTCGCCGCTGCTGTTGGACGTTCCTGACTTGTGCGCCTTGTGTTTGGTATTGGATTTTAGTTCCACCGGTCACGATCGGGCTGATCAACGTCTGCCTCTGCGTGTCTGCCATCGAGTCGTTCTGCAAGACGAACATCGTCGCGGAGGCGGCTATCGCAGTGGCGGGCCAGACCGCCACCGTTACCGCCTTGGAGAACCTCGTACGTCTCTCTCCGCTAGACAAACCCGTATCCCAACTTGCTGACGTCTCATTTCCATTCCATACCAGATCAACGGCGCAGCGGGGCACAAGACCTGCACGTACCCCACGCACGCGCAACCCATCTGCACCGCCGGCAACCCCTGCGACTTCAGCTGCAGCGACGGCTACACGCCCTCGCCCGCCGCGTTCCCCACGTCCTGCCACTGCGCCGCCCCGAACACGGAGTGCAACGGCGTGTGCGGGTACTTCCCGCACGGGTGCGGCTCCGCCGTGGCGCAGCCGTACAAGAAGCGCGCGAAACGCACGACGGAGCAGCGTTGTTCGGGCGGGCGCAGCGTGTGCGGTGTGCCGGAGGCGAAGGGCGGGAAGGGCTGGGAGTGTGTGGATACGCTTGAGGATAAGGAGTCTTGTAAGTGTTGTTCGTTTGCGTTTGTGCGTGGTTTGACTGATGCGACTCTTTTGTTCCAGGCGGCGGTTGCATCACGCCCTCGCCGTTCACTTTGGACGCGTTCGAGCAGGGCATCGACTGCACTGCGCTCCCGCATGTCGCGTCCGGCGGTGTGGAGTGCCAGTCTGGCGTCTGCTTCGTACATACCTGCGCACCCGGCTTCGCGCCCTCACCAGGGCACGACGGCTGTGTCTCCGTCTTCCATTACGACGGCAAGCGTGCTTAAACGCATGCACATCTATTGCCGTACTGCTTGGTTTTGCTTGGTGGCACTGCTCTGCATCTCGATGTCATCGCAACCAGGACAGTGTCGTGTTGTTAGATTTACACGGACTTGGAGGTGTCTGCTGTTACTAGATGTGGCACCTTTGGACTACTATATCATGACTACTATCCCTAGACGTGCTTGGATACGGTGTACCTATACATTCGATCTTGTAATGATTTTATTTATACCAAACACGCGTTGCGCTCGGTGTACGCTCGCCTTAACTCCGCACCCGATAGAGTTCGGATATTCGCTATGCAAGATGGAATGCATGAGCCCTCGTGAGCCAAGCGACACTGCCGACAGATACACGATGAATTCTATGAGGTGCAGTGATGATTGCGAGCTTCTCCGAGTCGCACTGGTCGCACTGCAGACATCGCATCAGCGTTCTGCTCGCGCCACTGGCGGTGGGCGCTCGGCCGAATGGCGTGGGACAGTAAGCTTGACCGACCCGACGGTGAGCTCTCCAACTTCTTCTCCAAGCCTCGAGGCAGTGAGCACCATCTTATCTACTAAAATCTTGATATCAAGAGAAAACAGCAGCAAACTTCTACGCTCAGCAAGCTCTGCAAAGTGTACAGTCTAGTGACAATTGAGTATCGCCTTGCATTTTCTCACCACTGCCAGAGAACGGCGGGGAGAGCGGTGTTATTAGGAACAGCCATCGGTTCGGTTGAAGGATTTGGACTGTGCGCGCAGTCTACAAATGGCACAGGCGCTGCAGATATCAGCAGGATCCGGGTTTCGCGCTCGTGGCTGAGACGAAAAGTCATCATCGAGTGCTGGGCGGTGTAGCCAAGATCAAGTGTCATCGCCATCACTGCGGCAAAGCCATCCAGTGAACACGATGCAGATATATATCAGAGAGCATGCCAGGCTGCATCTCCTCACTACTTCCTGTTCCTCCTCCCACATACCCTTGAGGAGGCTTTCATCCTTTTTCGTTCTCTTTCGTGTCCGTGTATCTGCATTTTCATCTTCTGCTTGGACGCCGCTCGTGTGATCACTTTCTGTCGCAATGTCGAAACACTTCTGCTGCTGCATTCCCGTTCGCGTCGCGGTATTCTTCGCCTCGCTAATAACGTTCCTGGCCTCTGGCTTCGTCTCAGCAGTCATATGGTTCACAGTATATGGTGCGTCGTGTGGCTCTCAAAGCATTTTCCAAACTAACCAACAAATGTGTCTTCTGCAGAAATCCAATCGAAAAAGGTCGTGAATAATGTCGACTTCGGTGACATCAACACGAAGGGCAAAGTCGTCATCATAGTAGCAGGCGTGCTCTCCACAATAGTGTGCCTTACCTCGTTGTTTGGGTGCGTCTCCTGTTCGTTCCGAAGATACCGCACAGCGCGCTGATATACGTGATCGTGCACAGCTTCATTGGCTCCGTCGTCCGCAACCGCCGCATGGTGAACGCGTACTCGACGATGGTCTGGATCATCTACCTCCTCGAATGCGCCGCAGTCGGCACCTTCCTGTACTTCGTGTTCTCCGGCAGGACGTTCATGAAGAGCTGCACGGTCCAGGACGACGCGGGGGTCATCCAGGACTGCAAGTTCACCCTCAAGACCTGGCAGAAGGTCGTGTACACGATCGTCGCGATTGTGGCGCTCTTCGTGCAGCTTTGTACGTGTCAAAGTTTTCTTCGCGTTAAGTACTTTCACTGACAAAGCTATTTTTTCTCTTGTGCAGACATCGCATCCGTCATTGGCCGCTACAAGGACCAGCTCTACCAGGAGAACGACTACGGCCACGAATACAAGCTCGCGAAAGCCAGCACCGCTTCGACTTACCAGCCCACATACTACCCCTCGACCGTCCAAGACTCTGCGCACCATGGTCTGCTCAACCCCGCACAAGGACAGTACCCATACAGCGATGCTGCCCACTCGTTCGGCCACACCGCACAAGCGTAAAAGGGGTGGCCACTTCTGTGCTACCGGCTTTACCGTGCTGTTCTACAGCGGCCGATGTGTATTTTGCGAGATGTACGATTCTTGGGGTCCACGAGGCATAGGACCACAGCAGCTCTTGAATAGCGGCTTTTAGGAGGAGTGATGGTTGTTCGATTGTTCGATCTAGGCTGTGTTGAAGAGGCCTGTGGTGTTCTTCAGTTGTCATTGCTAGATTGTTGTCACATGCTTTATTTATCTAGTACATTGTAGCATTTCAGTCATCGGACTTCCATACGTTTCGAAGGGAACAACTGTCTTACATCTCTCGTCTCTCATTATGAACTGTTCCGCAGACTGTTAGCTATTCTAGGTGAATAGTTTCACTGCTCAACATAAACTGCTGGATTGCTCGACATAATTTATTGAACTGCACGAGAGAGACTGCCTAACGGCTTCACATTGGTTGACGTGCTACTCCACAACTTCAAAGTGTCATACGATAATGCTGAATTTACCCTCCCCCTGCTTGCCAGACTGGAGTAACGGCTGTAATCGTATCCAGAGTCCCGGCAGGCTCTCCCATTGCCTCCCAATAGTTATAGGCGCATTGAAAGACAGGAGATGTCGATGGACCACACACAATTTGGGGAGGAGCCGAGGAGAGACTTCCAGTATAGAAGGTATAGCATACGTCAAGGGCGTTTCCGTTCACGTAATACTTGAATCGATTTGCAGTGTCCGTGCAGTTGAAGTCGATGTTCACTGTGAGAAGCTGAGGCGAGGGAGGATTATCTTGGATGAAGTAGGTGGATGGACAGCCGAATTGAGACAGGCTGGTCGCCTGCATGTGCGATTCATTCAAAGCGCGACCTGAGCCCAATGCGTACCGGTCCTGGACGTTCAGGCAAAGTATTGAGTATGCACATCTTCCCGCAGTACTGAGTGAGACTCACTGTGTTGCCGGATCCCATCACGACGTAGGCTGTACCATCGTACAAGCTTCCACCGCCGGACGAAACATAGATAATTTGCCCCATCGATCCGGGGACGTTGCATCGTGCTAACCTGGGGGGTGCGGGAAGGAGGACCTGAAGAATGACATCAATTCAAGACATCGTCAGAAAAGGGCGAAACATCTCGACACTTTCCATAGGGTTGAACGTAGATGGGTTGTCCTACAGTATCAACAGTGAGTACAGCGACACACACGAATAAGGGAACTTGCTGACAATGCCGCTTTGATATAAGATAAAGCACAACGGGACAGGTTGATTCGTACGCTGCGATATTATCTCCATAGTGGATCTGTAGTATGCCCACGAGTTCCTTGCTCCCAAACTGCTCAGGTGTTGTGAAACCCGTCTATAAAGACCTCAAAAAGGTACGCACGTGCATCTGTTCGGGTATGAAGCGACTAAACTCGCCAGCCAGTCATGGAAAATTGATGGCAGGCTTGCATCTGTGTAAAAGACTTCATTGGGCGTAATTTCAGAAAGCAAATTTTGAATTCGCAAGGCGGTTTCGGAAAACATGTTGCTGGTCAGATCAAAGTCTATAAGGTGTCGAGTAGCATCAAAGACATTTCTCTGTCATGATAATGCTTATTTACTTACATTGTCCCAAAGCTGCCTGATTCCGGAGATAGAACTCCAGGTTATATATATCGGTTTCTTCAAGGTCGAAATAGGCATTTATTTGTAAGTAATCCATTGTCTTTTTCATCGGAGGAGCAGAAGGAGTTCTTGAATCATTGTTGACCACACTAGATTTCGCTGAGTGAGGTGGGGAATCGGTGAGATAAATTTCTACGACTGTCGAAGCATGTTTCGATAATTCACCTTGGTTCATAGCTATATCTGCCCAAACCATGTTGGCAGTCTAGGTAGCAAAACACTACATTGAGAAAACAACGTTTGCAGTAAAGTATGTTGAACGCGCCTGATCGATCGTAGCGACTAAGGATGTTCCCATCATGGTATTATCTACCCTGAGGTACTGGAAGATATTGGCGAGGACCCTGAATTGCGGGATGTGAACCAAGTGGAGACGACGATGAGAGACAATGAGCAATAACCCACCAAGAACACTCTGCTAAGTTCATTGGAGATGCCATGAACCATTGCCGTATCAATCCGAACCTTAATATCTATTCAGTAGGTATGAGCACGGTTATTGGACTTATTCTTACTCAAAAATATGTTCCTCTGCAAACAATGAAACTATGATTCATTTATTCATTACGTAGATTCGTACCGACTCACGTCTTGCGTCAACATCCGGTCTCTGTGTGATCCCCGTTCGGACTTGCAGTGTCGTATCTATTGAACCGCGTGGCTGCATCATGGTGTAATAGGGTTTCGCAATGCCCGCCAGCGTTGCAGTAGGATAGACGGTTGCGACCGCCTGGGGACAGTCCTGGGCGGTGATACCTGTTCAGAGTAGAAATTAACCAGAATCTTATCGATGTACGAAAGAAGCAGACTTACTGCGTCCGCTTGTGGTTCGAGCTCGTCGATAGTAGTCAGGGTCTGTCCCATTGTCCTCCCAATCTGCATCATCAGGATCATCAGGTAGGTTATAGACAACAGTCTGAGCTGCTTGGCACATGGACGTCGTCGATGAAGTAGTGGACGTGGATGAAGCAGCGGAGGTTGTGGAGGTGGAAGGTTGGGTTTCACCATCCTCTGGAGGGCCGCCTGTCTCGATTGGATAAGGATTTGACCATGTTCCTGTCCAATTGGGAGGACGAATGGGATAAGGTGTGATTCCACCATGAATTCCGATGTCAAGGGGCAAACAACCGTCGAGTATAGGACCAAACAATATCGACCACACATTCTGTGCGTTGCAGCCACTCGAGTCCGAATGGTCACCTGGAGGGCCTTGGACGGTATTTCCAGGTGAATTAGATGCTGTTGGTACTGGAACCGCTGAGGAGTACGTCACGTACGACGTGAGCGGTGCAGTGAATGTGACGGTGACAGCTCCCGGCGGCGGCGAGATGTTGTAAGCTGGATAAGAGATTCTCAACAAACATACAAAGATGGCGAACAATGATGACCTACTCCATGTGGGTGTAATGGCATCTACCTGGGAAACGTCGGTCGGCACTGGCGTGTTGACCGGAGTTCCACCTGAGTTCAACGTAATGGTAGCTCCGGCGACAACGATCGTCGTGGTCGTGGATGGGATTGGAATTATGACAGTGGAGCCCGACCGTACAAATGTTTCCGATACTGCGGTAGAGGGAGGGTACGGGTTTGGATCTGTAGATACCCAGGCATTAGTTGTGCTATAAATCATCTGGGCGTTACTCACTCCATGTAATGACCGTATATGAACGGGACGACGTCGGCACAGTGGTCACGGCCTGAAAACTCTCAGTACGTAATACATTTCCATCAGCAGATAATGAAGGCATACATGAGGAGAGACAGGATCGGTCCACACGCCTGTCCAGAATGGCGGGGGCACGGCAGATGGTGTGGTACCGCCATTGATGCCCACATCATCTGGAAGACAGCCGTTAATCGTTGGACCAAATTCGAGGAGCCACTGGTTGGTTCCATCACAGTTACTGTTGCCTGAAGGCCCATATACAGTTTGAGGGGGTGCATCGGACGATTCTGGAACAGAAACAGCGGATGAATAAGTCGGTGTGCCGGTGACGGGTGCTATAAACGTCACAGTCTGTGCATCCGAGGGTGGTGCTATGCTGTAGGCTACAAGACACGGCAGAGACAGGACAGATTAGATGGGAATGATACAGATTCAAGAATATACGCACTCCATATCGGTGTTACAGCACCTGGTTGTGATATTCCGGTAGGAACCATTGCATTCACAGGGGTTCCACCCGAGTTCAAAACAATCACATCTTCACCAATTGTAATGTATGTACTCGCAGTAGGAATTGGAACGACCACCGTGCTACCTGATCCGATGAAAGTCTCATCTTCAGCGATCGATGCAGGGTAGGGATTCGGATCTATCAGGACATAACTATCAATCACTGTTTGTCACAATGGATTGACACCTACTCCACGGTATGATACTGTATGTCGGTGGGAAAGGTGATGGACCTTCACCTCCTTCTCCCTGTAAGCAAGGGTAAGGAGCTGGGAATAGCTCTTCAATAAAAAGTACTTACGATTACAGAGCCTAAGTCCATCGACCTGGCAAGGGAGTTAGAGATCGGTCGGAAACGCACATGACAGATTGAAGAACTACCAAACGAACGACCCTCCAAAGCAGGTGTTCTCCGCAAAATTTTGCTTGGCTCTATCTAATCAGACAACAAATATCATAAAACAGGAGCGAACGGACTCACTGCCATGTATCTGCTTGATCAAACGTGATCAAGTCACCGTTCTGTGCAGCAAAGAGGTCATGACTACAAGGCCGCATAAACATTGAAAGAAGTGCTTACTGCATCATCAAACCAATATGTCTCACTTGGCGCGTCGAAGCTTGCAATGTTATCAGCTTGTAAAAGGTTTAATAGTTCGAATTGAGCTAGTATTCCTGAGGTAGCAGTGCATGGCCCTGGAGCGCCTCCGCCGGTCATCTTTGGCTTCGTCAGATCATGATACAGAACGGCAATCTGCAAGCCTTACCGTGCAATTATACCCTCGGCACGTGCTGTCCGCGAGATGATAAGTGCGACCATACCACGCCAATCCTGTCCACGATGATTAGTGTTGCTAGCATCATTTATTGTAGCGGAACATATGCTCACCAAGATTTACTGCGAGTACCGTCGACGTTTTGTCAGTGAAGTATATAATCGACGTAATACCGCACAACGATAGTCACCTTGAGAAAGATCAATGCCGGCGCGTGTATAGAGCAGGACACTGTCTTCTATGTCGAGAATGGAGGTATGTGGGTTAGTGACTGGAGCTTGATCTGTTACGTTAGTGTCCCAGGGACCATGATAATCGTATGCTGCATGAGATCATAGTAAGCGACATACTAAATGAAGAGGAGGGTAGAGACGAACACATCATGTTTATGTACGTGACACTGGACGCAATTTTATCAATCTCAAAACCTTTGAGGAACCAATAACCAGCAGGTGCGGCTGTTGTGAAACACTCAAAAAACCGAAGTACATGGTAGTACCAGAAAAACACACCAACAGAAATTATAGCAGTCGGGAGAGCAGTTTTCATCTCGCCGAAAAATGCAGTGAGGTTAGGTGTATCTGCGTGTGATCAGTATTGGTATATAGTTCAGGGCATGGCATAGTATCTTACCTGTAGCTGGTGCATTACGTTCAATTGCTCCGGGGTACTCTGCCAGAGCGGACTGTCATAAACAATGAGTATCCGATATATATCCTAACATACCAAAGTCAATATCTGGCCAAGTAACACATCATTGTCAGTGCAATGTGCGAACAGCGCCCAGCTCCCAACTTACCAATGCCATCTAGACCAAACGTTGAAATGGCGGATTGAACCGATGCTATGAAAGTCGCTCGTGTTGATGTGTTAGATATCATAAGAGAAAATAAGTCTTTGGTTGGCTGCGCCTCTCTAGACAGATGCTCAGTACTGCAAACATAGACAGGGCATTAACGGCTTACGAGAAGTTCCATCCGCCAACTGAGATGAGTACTTTCAATCCATTGACTTGGTCCTTCTGCGCAAGAAGTTCTCGCAGCAGCGGTTCGTCTTGGTCGGCAATTTCTAATGAAAGAGACACGATATGAGCGCACGGAATGCACAATGTGTACGCAACTCACGTATTTCATACGTCTGGGATATAGTCGCAAACGCAAAGTGCGCATGTGTATAGTCTGACCAGTCTACTTGACTAGGGGTGATTGCGCCACAAGGCAATCTTGCAGCCCAACCAGCATGATACCCGATACGACGTTCCAAATTCGAGACGTTGCATGAAGGCAAGCTCGGCATGAAGCAGTTGGATATGCTAATGACAACAAACACGAGTCGGTGTTAGTGCAGTGTATGAAATCCGTAACCGACCTACCATGGGTTCGATCCCTTTTAACCACAGCCGTGAGTTTCACGATATGATAACAGGCGGGGATCGTACCGTTGTTGTACAAAAGTCTGATGTGAGACCACAAAATCCGAAGGCACTGCAGCAGGCGTTCAATGGGCAAGTTGCATTCCCTTGGCTCTCCGGCCCGCATTCCAGGTTGGGGTTTACTCTGACGAAGACACTATCAGAAAGAACTCCTGCGAAGAATCAAGTACATAGCGAAGACCTACGGGATAGGCGGGGGGTTTCCTGATGATACACACATGGTGAAATCGACCTGCAAGTCTGCACATGCTATGATCATGTTGCAAAAATCATATAGTCAGGTCAAAATGAGTCGTTGAACGATACATCTTACCATTCCATTTATAAGTGTTCTCGTTCCAAGTCTCTATGTCGGCTACAGTGATATCAAACTTCGTGGCTATGGCTATCAATTACAAAGGACGTTAACTGAAAGAAGTCTACAATCCTACATATTCACATACCAGCGCAAGAATCGCCCGATATCGTGGTATACATGTAGCAAGTGCCGTTGGCATATGGGTTAGGGGCATTTGAAGGGAGTGTCCCTGAGGATACACAAACCTTCTGCCCTGATGGGATATTAGTGTTGATTTGTGAGTGGGTATACAACTTCCTACAAACCAGGTTGAAGGAGAGAACAGTCGAGGTTAGGATTATCCGCGGCGAACTGAGAGGCAGAGATTCCAGCGGCAGTGTATATATCATAACTGATGATACAGAAATTGAGCATATACGCGTTTTGTTCGTACCAAGTTTACGGACCAATCGTTGTAGGGAGACCCGACAGTCGCTGTTTGGCAGTCTACAAATGCAGTTCAATCAGGCACAATATGCAAGGAGGAAAGGAGACAAAACTAGCCTGCAGCATACACCAAAATGCGAAGAGAAATGAACAGCCATACAAAGAACCACAGGAGTTGAGGCATGGCAGGTACCATGGGAGGGTGTCACAAAGATTACAGCGAGGAAAGCACTATGGAGGGCTTGTTCAAACGTTTTGGTCGGCATCTGTCTTTATACTGCAGTTGCATCAGGTGCTGCGTGCTTCATAGTCTAGGCTCGACGAGAAGTCAGCTACAAGTGGACAACGTAGGGGCCACGAAATACAGAGCTCGCGGATAGGCAGGCTCGTCCCCACCCAGTTTGAGCAACGCGACAGACGACAACCGAATCTGGTGGAGGAGAAGCTGATCCTTCAGGCCAGCAGACCACTCAAAGATGGATTTATGAATGATGGTGTCTTTACTCGTCCTCGTGAGCACCCGAAGCAGAACCGATATCTTATAGAATACACTGGCTTCAGGAACTGAATCGAATTAAATGAGTGGAAGCACGTACCGCCATGCTGGCATGAGCGTTAATCTTTGAGGGCAGCGTTGTCGAAGTCTGCTTCACCTGGATGAAGTCAAGGAGTTGCTGACAGGCGCAATGTAAGAGGCCACGGTGGTGAACAGTCTTGTGGTATGATGATGAGGACGGCGATATGGTGCGTAACACGCAAGGGACCGGTGTTATCGATGAATGCCGCAGCATATTCGCAACAGACCTTCGGTTTGGAAAGCTTGAAGTCGACGCGTTTGAGAAAGCTAAGGGTGCCCTAGTATGCCAATACATGAGACAACAAAACTGACGGCTTCGCGGTGCCTGTGATACTTAGCTTGTGTCGCGAGTTTCGGGTTCGCTTCCGGACGGACCAGGACTCTCAGTCCCGAGTTGTCTCTATCAAAATGATGAGTCGTGGTTTGATTGAACGCGAGTTGCCATAGGATGTCAAGTAGTACGGCGCATGATCAGCTCATACTTAGGAAACATGTAACACAGTTTGGCTCACGGTAGGGGATGTATGACTGCCGTTGCTCTTCTCAAGAAGGACAGTTACGGTTGTACTTGAATAAGTTCGTTATGCTGCTATCAATGAAGTCTGGTGGCGGTCTACAAACAGCCCGGTTACCGAGACCAACACGAATAATGAAGACCCTAGATCTCCTCGAGTCGTGACCGATGTTTGTTGAAACTGCGTCGGGCCCCCTCAACAACGTTCACATTGATGCCCCAATCTTGCAAGCTTCGGAATCACCTCGACTCGTCAACGCAAACGTGCAAAATCGACTCAGACTAGATACTCATCGTATTCTGTCGCTCTCTATATCGTAGCTCGCTCACTAGTACCCGACGACGTTGTCATAGCGCTCCCTCGAACTCATTGGTACCTTTTGCTAATTTCAGTACGTCCTATTCTTTTCCCTGCACGCATACCCCGCGAGCTGCGGTCCACCTCGACCTCGAGAAAGCAGATAAGCTCTCCCTACTAAGAGCAGGTGGGTCTTCAATCTTGTGGGCGGACCTGGTCGCTGGGTTTGCGGATTTGGCGGGTGAGGTCGCGTCACGCCAGACACGGGTGTATCGACTTCTCAGGAGTCAGATAATTGAGTGAACGCGATAGCAGAGCTTTCCGAGAGTATAACGGTAGGATGTATCCAGAGAGGAATCATTCTTGGAAGACAGTAATTTGAAAGGCAGTGTCAATATGAGATTTTATCGTGTTCATGTGGCTGGCGCCCGTGACTTCATGGAATCATCCGATCAGTGCTCTGGGGAAGTACAAGCCTGAGCATAACTTATGCCACAATATCCAGAATATCTACCCACCTTCACGGTTGAATAAAGCTGCTGGAAGCGGGGTTTACAGTCGCGGATTCAACAATCAGTAACTTACAAGCTATACACATAATCAACACATAATATGCGCGTGCGGCAGTTCGCGTGCTTCATTAGAAGCTATATCATACATGCCGACGTTTAGTCAAAGCACAGATATGAGAGCACGTTTGTTTATTTGGCACATCCACGGATATTCGAGTATCCCTATATGATACCGTACTACAGTTGTCGTATGATGAGGAGCAGCAATAATGCAGAGAAGTTAACCTGTAACCCAGACGGCGTAACAAGAGGACAAGGAAGAGAGGGGAAAGAAAGCGGTAGTCCAAGCTTTGCGCCGTTGCAATTACTTTGACAGCATCATCTTCACGAACTCTGCAAAGGAGAACCCAAGATAATGAGATTGTGAAATGACGACAGAACAAAGGGTGGACTTTACCCTCGTAGTTGATCTGGCCATCACCATCGACGTCCGCTTCACGAATCATCTCGTCAACCTCTGTGTCCGACAACTTCTCACCTGTAAAGCGTCAGTCAGTTCAAACGCCCATGTACTCTGTTAGCACAACATCACATACCAAGGTTCGTCATGACGTGTCGCAATTCGGCTGCGCTGATGTAGCCGTTGCCGTCCTTGTCGAACACCTTGAACGCCTCCTTGATCTCCTCCTCACTGTCCGTGTCGCGCATCTTGCGCGCCATCATCGTGAGGAACTCAGGGAAGTCGATCGTGCCGTTGCCGTCGGCGTCGACCTCGTTGATCATGTCTTGAAGCTCCGCCTCCGTGGGGTTCTGACCCAGCGAGCGCATGACGGTGCCGAGCTCCTTCGTGGTGATCGTGCCATCGCCGTCTGCGCAGTATTCAGAAAAGGTAATCAATGGACGTTGGGTGGCACGAATCCCGCGTAGACGCACCCTTGTCGAACAGCGAGAAGGCCTCCTTGAACTCTGCGGAGATCACGAGCCGCGATCAGCTTTCCACGCTGGACCTAATAGAAGCGGTACGCACCAGAAATCTGCTCTGTGTACCACGGTCAGAAAAGCGTCAGCGATCGCAGCATCTCGCAAGCCAGATGACCCAAGACAGACCTTCAGACTATCGTCAAAGAGCCAACTCGTAAGCGCATGTCTGGCGATTAAGGGTGATATACTACTTACCAGTTGATCAGCCATGATATTGGATTAGATGAGGGGTATTGGAGGTCGTTGGGGTAGAATAGAACTACACGCTGGTGGTTATAAGCTGGTAAGAAGAGGCGGTGGTGCCTCTCGCTGCATCTCCTCCCGTAAAGACAAGCGCTCATTTTCATCGCTCGGCGATCTCCAGATGGCTCGCGATAGAATCTTGTCTATTTCTGGGCAGTGTAGTTCGCCAGAGTACGACACTGCCTGTCGAACAGCTTTGTTCATTAGTCCAGGGTGTTGCAGGGTGCTGTATTTCGCAGTTTCGACACTATGAAAAGGCGATGCACACAGCTGCACTTCCAGAACGTCGTACAGCTTCACCAAGGTACTCACGGGGTAACAGAAAATTCATATAGAAACTATCCGGATACGGAGCAGAAGCTCACACGAACGTAAGTATTGTAGATTACAATCAAATGCGATAGCTGTGATCTGTATCAATCCCAATCATCTTCCTCCTCTTCGTCATCGCTGTCTTGCAGTTTCTTGTTCCTCTCCAAGAGCGCAGCCGCAAGCGCAGCAGTGAGGTCACCGCCAGCACCAGCACTGCTGCTTGATTCTTCGACCGCGGGGGGAGGGGGTGACGCGGGAGATGGGCCCGCTCCTCCCGCTGAGTCTCCGCGCTTCCTGAGCACATGCACACCAGCGCCCTGGATAGATGCCAACAACGCGCCGCGCTCAGGCGGGACCGCTGGCAAGCCAGGCGCTGCACCACCCCCAGCCGCGGGAGGAGGCGGGGGCGGTGGGGGAGGAGGAGCACCACCAGAAGGAGGCGGTGGTGGTGGTGGAGGGGGTGGGGGTGCACCTCCAGACGAGGGAGGTGGTGGGGGTGGGGGTGGAGGAGGAGGCGGACCACCAGAGGGCGGCGGCGGCGGCGGCGGAGGTGCAGGCGGGGCACTTGGACGGCCGGGCGGTGGCGGGGGTGCAGCCGTCGGTCGAGCGGGAGGCGCGGGTGGAGGCGCAGGAGGTGCAGCCGTTGGACGCGAGGGTGGTGTGGGCGGGGCAGGCGGGCCAGCGCGTGACGGTGCGGGTGGTGGAGGAGGGGGAGGAGGGGGAGGAGCCTGAGGTGCTGCAGCACGCATCGGGGGCGCAGGAGGTGGAGGCGACGGGGGAGCGGGCGGCGGCGAAGGCGGGGCCGGAGGGGGTGCTGCACGTTGAGGTGGTCCGCGCGTCGGAGGAGGCGGAGGCGCAGGTGCAGCCGGTGGTGGTGGTGGCGGCGGTGGCGACGATATACTGTCCTGCTGCCCTTGCGGCCTGTGTCTCGGGGCGGGCGGAGGTGGGGGTTTCTTCTTTGCCCCTCCGTCAGTAGCGACACCAGACTTCTGCGCATCTCGGACGAAGTCCTTAATGAAGTCCATATCTTTCTCCATGATGCGCGGATCGACGCCTTGGGCTTCGAGTGAGCCAAGCAGTGCCTGCCATGAAGGATCGACGTTCGTGGACGTGAAGCCCTTCTCAGGCTCGTATCCCATGTGCGCGACATGACGGAAAGAGCCCGCAGTCGGCCCAGATATGAGTGATTTATCGATCTTCCCGCCCTTGCTGGCCTTCTTCTTTGATGAGGATGCCTTTGATTTACCTGTGTGATATATCTGAGTATCTGTCTGGTGTAGGATATATTCAGAAAGCTCACCACTATCGATCTTTCTGCCATTCACTTTCTTGAACAACGTCTTTGCCTCACTTGCGTCAGCAAGAACGATGCCTATCATGCATTCCTGTAGGATACGCGTCAGTATGTATGCGAGACGAGTGGTGATATACAGCGGTAGCTTGACAACGGCCATCTGGGACTCGCGCCAGCATTCTCGTTCGAGAGTGCGGAATAGGCTGCTCGAAGCACATGTGTGTATACACCACCGAAGATGACAAAACTCACATCTCCTTCAAACGTGTGAAAATAGGTTCTGTCCTCATAGTACTCAAACCCCTCATACAACTCCTGCTCCCAGATAACGCCCCTCGTCCCGCTAATATCGACCATCTTGAAGTGAAACACATTGCGCGAGCTGTCCTTCGCAAATGCGAGCGCGCCCTCAAGGCCTGTATAGCTCCATTTGGTCGTGTCGGGGTAGGCGTAGTAGATGCGTGCAGGGGTTGCAGTCTGGATTTTGTACTGCGACGACGGGACGGCTGCCTTGACTTTCGATTTCTCGTCGGCAGACAACGTCGAGGTTGTAGGCATACTTAGTGTGTGTGCCTACTGCGAGGTGAGGTGGGAAGGTGGTGGTAACAGATGAGTTTGTCACTGCGGCCGAAGGCGCAGCGTATATACAGAACCGTTGACGCCCGCGGTGTGTGGCCAACCTTGGCGAGCAACCACGATTCGCCTTTTCGCCTCATTTTACATCTTGGCCCAATGGCAACGCAAGACAACACAATACATGATGCTTTGTTGCAGACCGTTGCTAGAGCCCACTTGTCTCTGTGCCATGCCAACCTTCGACGAGGTGTAGGAAAACGGTGCCACCGGCCAGCCTCAATTCGGAGATGGTTGCAGCAACCTGCAGCTGCTGCGAATCAGTACAAGTGTTACAGTCTAGTCAATACTCAACGCACTGAAATTTAGATGGTCAGATGGCTGTACACGGAGTCTACCTGCAGATGACGGCTGCTATACTCTGCTATTCGGTCACGATTTACATAAGCGGCGAACGGACACAGTAGTCCATCCTCCAGCAATTCCGTTTACCTCGGGGCCGTAGGGTCTGTGACTCTAGAAATACGCGTGGACGGGGGTCTTGGCTGGCGGCCACAGCCTGTTATGAGTATTATATATACTCGTTCCAGAATCTCAGGTTTATCGACGTACGCCACATCTCAAATATTATCCGATCTATCACGGGACTCAGAGCCTATCAGGACGACAAGCAGTAGTAGGAGAACAGTGATCGAGTCGTTTCAGCGCGTTTTGCGTATTGACCAGGTATATAATAGCTGGCCGCACAGCAACTACGTGGGTTCGCGTTCCAACACACGATGTCGGCTGCATGTGCTCTCCCTCATCTAAATCTCAATGCATCGCTAGGTGCTCTCTTCCTTGGTAAGTAGTATGTCAGCATTCATGTACCGCAATGTTTCTGACCTTTCTTGCCCATTGTCAGGTGTCGTGGCTGCAGCCATGTACGCACATTTCCATGCTCCTGGACGGCAAGACAGTTCAACTGACTGGGCACCGTTCAGTCTCTTCGGGATCACGAGCATCCAAACCTACACGTACTACGATTATTCTCACAATGACGGCAGATTGATGAGAAGCCTGGTATGTTCTTCTCAATCTGTATTCTCGATGGGCAATCTCTCTCTCTGATATGTCTTCATGGGCAGATCTTCATTCTTTGGTGAGTTCACTCTGTACTTCGCAGCTGTCTCGACTTCACACGCCAAGTTTCAGGATTGTGGCAGTTCAGCTGGCATTTGTCATCGATGCGGTCTACAATCTTGCTGTGCTGGATTTCACAAACCCTCGTCTCCTTGCGATAATCCCATGGTAAGCAGCTAACAGAGCGAAATCAACCGTTACTATCTAGGATCTGCGTTTATGAACCCGTCTATGAAGGTCACTCAATGTATTGATCCGCTTACCCTTCTGCAATCGGATACTGAGAATGCATCCTCCATAGGCCAACGTGATGACGATCGTAAGCTGTTCGGCTTGCGTTCTGCTGTAGATGACAGGAAATTGCTTAGGTATTCAACGATGCTCTGACAAGAGGGTAAGGAGTGGAACTCATATTCTCCTCGATATACTGACTTCTGTCTTTCATCCAAGCATATATATCTGGAGAGTCTGGAGATGTGCGTCTTTCGTTTCTTGTCAGTCTGCGTTCATAAACATTGTCTACGCATGATCTAGTGAGCAATCGTAAATGGTTTATTGCCATGATAATAGTGAGGATCAATCAAGCTATAACTCTACGCTGCATTCTGCTCATGTAATCGACCTAGACTGTCCCCTGTGTAATCGATATCGGTGCAGAATTGAGTGGGTTCTCATTTGTTATCTTTTTCTGTCACTAACCACCTAGCAGTTCTAGGAGGACTGATGTAAGTGTGGAATATCGATGCTATCACATATACAGCCTTATGTGGATGAATAGGGTGTGGCACGCTAGCGACGTGAAGTTATCTCAGCATTACACATTTGGGGTAGATATATCTAGTCCAAAGCTTTCCGCTTATATCTGAGAGACTACGTACAAACAGTGGTTGCGATACGTAGGATCGGGAGCAGCCCTGGTGGCCGACGTCTTGACCACTAGTTTCCTCTGTTCTCTCCTCATGACCAAACGCACAGGGATGAAAAGGTGAGTTGCTCACACCTGATATTATCGCTACTTCTTGTGATCATATAACAGATCAGATTCTATCATTCGCACTCTCATGAAATATGCCATAGGCACAGGCGTGCTCACGATGTATGCTTCATCCTGTTGCTCGACTTATTGTAAAGTTAACACTCCGATTTCCTGTCACTATGGTGGAACTTGGCATTCTAATTGCAGTGGGTCGTTATATTCATGGCAGGCCTGAAGCCGCTGACCTGTGTACAGTTTGTGGTGTCTCCTAAGAGCTTTGTTTCAACGTCCCTGGATATGATCTTCCCAAAGGGTACGATTTTCCTATATACCAGAGCCATTACTTGCATTGATCAAACTGTCACCAGTTTCGCTTAATGCTTTATTAGCCTCGTTGAACGCAAGGGAAAAGCTACGCGATCAGGCAGACTCTCAAACTCGCATACTTCACGACCTCGTTGAACTTCAGATCAATCAAAACGCCGAAGGACCCAAAGACTCAGGTGTGTCTACATCCAGCTGAAAATACTATCAGAATGATCAAGCTGCAACTTAGTTTGAACGAACCAACACAATGCGATTGTCGATCGAGCACACATTCCAGTCTTGATGTCGTTTAGCGTAGCGTTTGTATTGTACATTGCGTTGACATCGATCCCCAGTTCTGTTAATACTTGAGTCGACTCAAAGGCACGTCGGATCGGTATTACACATGTGCCGTCAAGATGCCTCAAAAACGTCTTACCAGTGTGCTTGAACCATGCGCTGCTTGCACTATACTTGGTGCAGCGGGTTGTTTGGCCTTGTTAGGATCACAAGCACGACTTATTCCTTTCTGGGAATGGCCTCGTCACCAGCTCACTAGTACTGCTCGGTGCTGAGTACCCCTCCGTCCTTTGAAGCAGGGGAGGGTTCGAGCGGAAGCTGGGCGATATACGAAAAGAAAGAAATCTGCATGCAACACAGTCAAGCGCAGAGAATCTTCAAAGCATTTTACCTGAGCTGGGCGACGCTGAGGTCCCCTCAAAACGGTAGATAGCAACGGGCATGGTTGAAAAACAATACTCACATTTGTGAAGCTCAAGATCTTGACTGAGATTCGATATAAGATGGGAGATCCTCAGGCGTCACGCCACTAAGAGACTTGAAGCTCATCACAGAATGATATTGTGGTTCCAAATTCCAGTTAGTATTTTACGCACACTAGGCCTCAGTATGACTCTTAATGAACTCCAGCGCAAGCTTAGGGCTATCATAGAAGAGTCAGACTGGAGCGAATGGGTGAAAATAAGGCTGGCACACCTATCTGCTGGCTTAACAGGGTTCTTCTTATCCACCAACTTCCCACCCTTCTCGAAGATGAAATGACTCCTCTTCGTCTTGCCACCTTCACCGGCACCAAGAGCAGTAATCAGTACCCGCTTGGGGTCAGATATCAATGGGTAAGGAAGCTCTTTCTGTGGGAGTACAAAAACTCAGATGACCGCGTATGTGCGACAATGATTATCGCACGCACCTTCTTCTGCCATTTCTCCTGTGCTGTCGGGGAATCCGCACTCAGACAATATACATTGTATCCAACTGAAGAAAAATCAGGATATATATCCCTGAAACCGCAGGCTTGCGTCGTGCAACCGGCTGTGATGCGGCAGATCAGAGTTTGCTATCTGGCTGCATTGCTGCGGATCGAGTACGCACGAGTATCTGCCTTTGGCACTAAGAACAAGACCACTCCCTTCTCCGAGGCCAAATCGGATATTTCGACGTCCTCACCCTTCTCATTCTTGAGTGTGACAGAGGGCAAATTGTCGCCGATATCGATAGGCTTCAAGGCTAAGGAGGACAGTATCATCACCACGTTAAGGTTAGCCTGCTTGCGCGCGGAGGGTCAACGCCTGCCTTCTTCTTTCAACGCTGACGGTTCAGCAACCTTTGCGTCGCCAACGCTATCGTCGTTCGGCTTTTCTTCATCAGCTTTCTTCTCGGTGGCCTTGGTCTGAGGGACCGTCGGAGACCGGCGCAGAGAAGCGCGTAATTTTCGGACAAGAAGAAGGCATTTATAAATAATCAATAAGAGTATTTTCAGTAGGAAAAAGATTCACAAGTACCTTCTTAGTTGCGGGACGTTCTGAGGCCGCCGCAGCCCCATCCGTATCAGCTCCCCTCTTCTTAGCACTAGGCTTACGTGCAGGTGCCGCAGGTGTACTGGTAGGAGGCTTTGGTTGTGCTGCGATTCTAGTCGATCTCCTGGTCTCTGGGACGCTTTCAGACATAGTTGTGGCTAGTAGCTGTTGTGGGGGTCGTGGTTAAGAGGAGTTCATGACTAACATGCGCGTCCGCTTTGCTTTTAAATGCCCTACAATCACGCAATCAACGTCTAGCATGCATTGCTGTCTGCATACGAGTCAACTGACTTGCCGGTTACGTGAAGATGTGGGTATGTTCCAGGAATGCGTTTATCGCAAAACGTTATGTTCAGTCTCATGTCAGATGTCAAATTGCTGGGGGATTGCGAAGCAGAGAGTAGTATGTAATGGGACACTAAAACAAGAGCATTACAGTATCTGGCATGACGGTGCGTAAAGAGCGGAGATAACGTTATTTAGTGACCCTCTATATACTATGGGATGTGGTGAAAGATGAAAGTCATCGTGTCGAGGACAATAATACGGTATGTGACGGGAAAATTTATGGTATCCATGTAACTGCATCTGCGTGAGAGAAAGAATAAGGGTGCAACATGCCAGGAGCACGGTCAGAAGTAAGTTGAGGGCCCCTCGCCACGCCATACCAACATCTTGAACAACACTTCTCAGTAGCCCCATTTACATTGGTTCCCGGAGAGGCGGGGGGGTAGATGGAGATTTGGGGCTGTCCAAAGTACCCACGTCCGAAGAAGAAGATCTTGAGCGACGAATATAAGGCCTGGGCGGGGGCTTCGAGTGATCAATAGGAGAGGTCAAAGGGGATGTCGGAGAGGAGAGACCCGCGATCTCATCAAACCCGTCGTGCAACGCGCGAGGGGGAGGTCGTTCGACCATGGCCTCCAAGAGCTATGTATCGAGATCAGTAAGACGTCCATCGGTACTAAGGGCAAGCTTACCTCCTTCCTCAACTCTTCCGAGTCATACTCTCCCTCCATTTCTTCGGCAGTCAACAAGACTGCGCCTTTGCGGAAAACTTCACCTTCCTCTGCTACCCAGCTCCGGGATCTTGATGACGCTCAGTAACATGAAGTTAAAAAAGATGACTAGGGGCTCACCGATCCGTCGGAGAAACAACGTCTTCGAGCTGATTTATGAGAGCAGCGTCTTGTTCAGTATCTTCTTCCTCCTCTCCTGGCACCACCAATGTAGGGCTGAGCACCTTCTCTGGTTGCTCAGGTTCAGGCTCTGCCCTTCCCTTGCCCTTATCGATGCGTGGTGTGACGGGTTCATCCTCTTCAGCTATGATAGCATGGCCGTTGGGTACAACATCCCGCCTTTCATCGCCGACTTCCACATGAATACCCAGACCAGTTCGCCTCCACCCACCACTCGAGGAGCTGAATTGCGACAGCGAAGACGTGAGACCGTCGTGCAAACTCAAGAGCTCTTCGAGTCTCCCCGGATCTTCTGTGGCCTCTATAATTTGACCAAGAGACTTGAGCAAGACTCGCGTGCGCTTCTCCAATTCCGAGTCCAGTTTAACGGCCGGTGAGACCGGCGATGTCGAGGACGAAGGGCTACGTGAGAATATCTCGTCGAGCTCTGCCTTACACGAACGTGCTTGTAGAATGATATCAGAGTCTCTCTGTTCCATTAGGGGCAAAGGCTGGTCAGTTTGATCTTCTTCCGAAGGAAGCGACGAATTTGCGTCAGAAACATGCGCCTCCACCTTTTTCTGCTCATCTTGTCGGAATGTCTTCGCCAGCTCGCTCTCTTCAATCATCACCCACACTCCCTTCGCCTGGCCGCGCCCACTGGCGGTCTCGCCATGCGCCGGATGAGATGCCCTCTCCGCCTCTTCGGTGTTCCGAACACATGTGTTCAGGATATCTCGGCACATGCTGAAGCATGGTTAGCGAACAGTACAGAAGACTGGTTGAATATGCTTACCGTGCCATCTCTTCATCTCCGGGAGGGATATTAAGATCCAAGCACCTCATGACATGATTGGCTTTGAGCCCGGAATTGAGAGCCATGACTCCCGCGAAGTCCAGGTTGTTCATGGTGAGATCGAGATGAAGAAGCGAGGTCGACTCGGGAAGGAACTCTGCTAGAGCGATAGCACCGGCAGAGGACAAGTTCGTTGAGGACAGGAACAACCGCTTCAGAGCATTATTAAGTGTAAAAGCGGTTCGTAGCGATTGTACCTGGTCAAAGTATCACTAATCAATTCGCTCTATCGAGGTGATCGAACTTACTCCATCAAGGTTTGGCCCACAGCAAGGATTTTTGCTCAAGTCTAAGGTCTCCAAGCACGAATTGTATTTCTGTCACAAGATGGTTATGACATGACCGTGTAAAGATGATGTATAGCTTACCAGTGCTTCTGCAATCGCAACCAGACCTTGCACATCCAGTTTATTCTCGCTTAAATTGAGAACTTTGAGAGTTCTGTTCCTCTTGAGGACTTGAGAGATATAGTTTATTCCACTCTGAACTAGGTGTCAGCACTGGTGCAGTATACCCGCCTATATTACCAGGGACTCACCCGAATGTCGTTCCCTCTCAGATCCAATGTCTTCAACGCGCCCATTCTTGGTAGCGCGTCCAAAGCGCGCACCTTATCCAGTAAAGCGGCACTAGGCCCGTGCTTGTGATTTCCATTGACAGGTGCAGGTGGAGGCGGCACGGGATGGCGTGTCGTGATACCTCCTTGCGCTGAAGACGTTATTATAGGGATCGGTTGTCCTGAAGGAGAAAGAGGATTGGACAAATTTGGTGATGTGCCTGCAGCTGGCCGTCGCGACCTAGGTATGTAGGGGGTATAAGTGGTCTGCGGCATGGAAGCTGGGTGACGTGGAGGAGGAAGTATGGGTCCTGAGCGGGGCGGTGGAGTGGGTGGCAAAGGACTAGTGAGTATGGAGGGTGTTGAAGGCGGGGACACCAGGGTCGTAGTTGACGAGGCCGGACTTATCGAAGAGGGTGAAGTTGACCCATTTGTGTTCGGGAACCGGTCAGGATAATCCCTGATCATGAGTGCGACGGCCACTGCGCCAGTAGCGTTGATCTTGTTATGTCGTAACGAGATGTTTCGTAATGAAGACACTCGTACAGAGTGAGCTGTGCATATTACAGTGAGGTTGCATCTCGGTAGAACGTGATAAGTGGACATACCTAACGCATCCAACGCCTGAGGTCTCAATGAGCAATCATCCATACGCAAAGACACTAGTCCCTGGGCCGGTGCAGCAGGCAAAGCTTGTGCGATGTACTCGACAGATTTCTTGTCGAGTGCATTCTGTGATAGATCCAGAAACTGCAACTTTTTTGCCTGACGTATCACAGATCAATATAAGTTCATGTTTGAGTCATTGGTAACACACCTGGGCTACATATGCACCTATCAGACGAAAGGCACCTGCTTTCAGTCGTCGGTTTGATGCCACTGACAAGAAGGTGAGAGTCCCGTGGATCGTAAGTGAATGAAGGATTGGTTTAATGATCTGCAATGAGATAGAAACAATGATTAATGACGCGAACTATACGAAGGTGGCATCAACTCACCTGTTCATCCAGATCACATTCCTTGAATACTAGTTTACGAAGACCCCACTCTATGGTGAAAACATCTGATAACACAGATGCAGAGCCAACAGTAAGTTGAACGCCAGAGAAATCCACCGTCCGTGGGTGACTTCCTCTGGCATGCTAGGAGAGGAAGCCAATAAAATGAATTTCGCGGGCTGCGCGTGACAAACAGCAACGTACCAGAAACGCTGTAGAGATGCCGTGATCAGGTACCTCCTCTCTACCTACACAGCACTCTCTGTAAAACGACTCGACTTGTTCGAGGCTCCACCACTCCTCCTCCGGACTCGCAGAATCTGGACTGACGGAGTTACGTCGAACGACACGTTTTCGCCTCTCCGCTTCGCGTTCCTCTATGGAGCGCTTCTCCTCCCTCAGCGATGGCGTGCAGGGAGGATTGGAGGAATAGATCGGATAGACCGTAGTCATCTCTGGAAGGATGAAATGTGCCCTCTTGAGGGCCTTAGTTTCATCATTACCGTCACTCAGTGAGGGCGCATTTTGAGTCGGAAGTAGTTTCGAAAGTCGCGTGAGGGAGAAGAACGACTGCTGTGGTGGCGGTGGTTTCTTCAGTATCGACTTCCCGGGCGTTGGAATCGTCACAGCAGACGATGAGGGAGATGGCGAGGAGGTCATCTCTATCTCATCTCATGAAAGTGCAACCTCTGGGCAAGTTATGGTCGCTTGATATAGACGCTGACCGGGCTTCTTCGAAGACTTCCCCGTGGGATAACAAGCAAGCTATTGATGGTAAGTTGACATTGCTTACTCGTTTCTTATCCAGTAACAAACATCAACAGAATACGTGTTCCCACGATTACCATCACGACACACTTGTCAATGTTTCCGATCACTCTTTACCAGCAACGCGTCTGCATTGATGGTCTATTGCGGTACATTCAGGCCAGATAACGGAAGAACCAGGACAAAATAACATAGCGTGTATTAGAATGTGTGCTAGCACATGATAATGGAAGTGTGATAACCAAGAAATTAATTCTGCTTATGTCTATTGAATAGTTTGAACGTTGGAAGGAGAGTGAATGAGAATATGGACCAGACCACGATGCTGGTCACAGCCATAAATATCTACTGATACAGAAATCTGATTTGTTTGGGTGAGTGGTGCGCGGGAGACTTAAGCCAAAAGTTGAACTTAGTATACGTCCATGAATTCCCGACATCTTCCCCTGAGCCTATCCCACCTCCCTTCGTTCCAAGTTCTTATACGAGCCCATCCGTCCCTAGGAGAGACCTGTTCGATCCAAATTCTGTGTATGCGCATTCAGATATGCACCCTCAGAAAAAGACAAGAAACACTCACAGGACAGAACACAGGGCAAAGTCCGCATAACTGACACTGCGGCCCATGACCACGACGCCGTCGCCGTCCGGCGGGGCGTTCTTGTCCATGATATTGGCCAGAAAATTGAACTGGTCCTTCGCCGCACGCCACGCTTGCTCGCGCTCGGGTCCTCCCAACTGCGCATGCTCGCCGGGGAAGTGCGCTTGACTGCGCTCAGGCAGCCGTGAATGGCTGAGAGGAACGAGGATAGGGAGAAGCGGCTTTGCGAGCACCTCGTGTACATAGTACACGAAGAGGTTCTGCAGTGCGCGGGAACCTTCCGGGAAGATAGGACGTGCGGGATACGACGCCTCTAGGTACTCGGCGATCGTGTCGACTTTGGACAGGACGAAGGGTTGAGTACCCGGTCTGCGAGGGTCCACGATGACAGGGAGGGTGTAGACAGGCCGGCCGTCGCTTCTAGTAGAGGTAGGCATTGCTCCAATGGAGCGTAGAGTGGCCTCCACATCGCTGAGCTCGACCCAGGTAGTACGGTAGGGAAGTCTTTTGTAATTCAAGATGAAACTGGCGATATGTGAGCCTATGAGGCCGACGAACAGACCAAGAAACTCACCGAATTCGCCATATGTTAGGTGCCCAAGGCTGAGGAGTTGTCGAAGGAACGTCGTAGAGAGTGATTACACTCTGAGACATGACTAGACTACGGTTGCGACGATATCTGCCTCTCGTCACCTTGCCTATAAAGTACCGCGAACCGCGCAAAGATCCCTGGATTTGATAGCGCATATCTGACACAAATGCGCGGAAATGATATAGACAGAGTATACGCTCAGCAACACCACAGAGGACCCTGCGTAATTGGCGTGGTCCTCGAGGCCGGTCGAGCTCACATTCCTTGATGCCCACATGCCGGTAAACCCCACGCCGGATAGCCAAGAGTCATCAAGTCGATATCGAGGCTGGTTGGTCTATTGAGGGCGACGGCCAAATCGGTATGTCCACCGCCTCGAGTTTATGCCCGGGAACGTCGAGTTTCGTGGGAAACAGCCGCGTTATGCGCCACGACCAAGCGGTGCTGTTATCGTGTGTAGCTACTAATGGTGCACCGGCACCAACACCTGCATGCCAAAAAAATGTCATTGTCACTGGTTTAAGGACTTATCGGTTGCGTATATCCGGCGTAGTGCTTCTTTCATTCTTTTTGGATGCAACGAGGCGACGGCGCTGTGCGCGTTTAACACAGCCATCGACGCGCTCTGCACTTGATCAAGCTTGGTTGGGTGCGGATGTGCAGCCTAAGTCTGATATGAATACGTCTGGTAACGGCCATGTGGATAAGTAGATGTATTTAGCTACAGTATACGTGCTCGCCTGATTATTGGTGGGCGTCATATGTGCGGTCGCTGCAGGTTTCGCCGGAGTGAAAGCTGGACAAGGCTTAGCGCACAGCCTCAATGCGCCTTACCCCGTCCTTCCGAGGGCAGTGAAAACATGACGAGAAACAACCTAGCCGTTCACTGGGTGTGACTCCCATGAGGCATCGCTTCTGGCTTGATGGCGGGAGGTTAGACCCAATTGCTCTTCGCATCGTTCCTTGTCCGTGATGCGTTTTTCAGGGTGCGCAGAATCCGAACCACGGTAAATCGCGAATGTTTTTGTTTTGCTACGCCTCTTCGAGTTCACAAAAGATCCGGTGTATAGATATGTCGCATTCGCCCAACTCCGTGAGAGCTATTGGGGATAAAACGCGTTGGAGATGTGAGACGATGTTCCCCAGGAAGGCAGGATGCAAGAACTTACTTCTGGGGGCAACAGGCAAGGCTATTGTGAGGCTGGAAGCTCCATCGTAATCAATGATAATGTGCGGGCAATGAGCCGATGAAGAAACAGATCTTTGCCGGGAAGTTGCCTTGGCCGGTGCATTGGGTGTTACACATTGTGGATAGGGAGTCAAAGTCCGTTTGAAGTGTACCCAATTCCCAGCCTGGTCCGCGAACAGCGCTGATAAAGATGTAGCAACTGACGAGGTTGTCTAATATCACTAACAACGTGACTCCACGTGAACGAAGTCAACCTTGGAGCTGTGACAGAATCCCGGGGCGGCCGTCATCGCCATAGTAAGGTGGACATTCCGAGTGGCCTACCTCCGCCGCCGCCACCGACCACGGGTAGGAACAATACACCCACTACAGCTCACGAAGTGTCAGGCGATAGGTTGCATATGGCAAAGTCTTTACTGACGGTGATACGGTGCTGGCACGCTTGCCCTACGTCCTCTCATTGGAGAGGGAGTGCCGATACCACGGAATAAACTAAACGGATCGGTAATCGTCGCCGCTCAAAAGACAGCAGGCGATGCAGAGCTCCTGGTCTTGACTTTGTATATGATGATGAACCCTGTTCCAGTCTGCGTCTGGTGACGGCATGAGAGCAATACTAGGGCTTTTTGCGCGGTCGATTTGAACCTGGTTTCTTCCCGTAATCAGTACAAGGGGTATGCTATGAAGACTGCGAGCGCATCTTACATGTCAACGACAAAACATGTTGTGTGTGTGTTTTTGCGTACAAGCCCATCTCCGAGATCCAGGTACTCGCGTTTTGCGGCAAAGGCACACAACGAGAGGTCGCGCGATTGACACGGCATGACTTTACCAAGCTATGCCAGTAAAGTATAGCACATGGTACACCCAGGACGTCTGCGCTCCTTTCGGATCGTTCCCGCTATCTTGAATGACAGTATTGAGGTCAGGGTAGTCAACCTAAAGCTTCAATCAACGATGTAAGGAACACGCTATGATGATTATGAGCGCATCTTACATGCAAACGACGAAACATGTCGTATGCCTACTTGTCGGCGAGTCTGGTGTTGAATATATGGAGGTTATTCATGCGGTGCAAATCATCAATGAATTTCTCAGTGATCGCATTTGCCACGTCCCGAGAGGTTCGCACTGAGATGACCTGTAGGGGTGTGATTCTACCTCGATACGTCAGTAGATAACACATGGTACACTCACTGCGATCTCTCACCAGGACCCCCGAAAGCGCCGGTAGAACCTAGCCAAAA
>JAAIFI010000273.1:0-44476 GCA_011032875.1 Phlebia tremellosa
TCCTCTACTGCCTCACGAACTTCTTCCAGAACTTTGGGCCGAACACGACGACGTTCATCGTCCCCAGTGAGGCGTTCCCGACACGGTACAAGAGTACGGCGTACGGGATATCCGCGGCGAGTGGGAAGCTGGGCGCGGTTATTGCGCAGGTGGGCTTTGCGCGGCTGAAGGATATCCATGGGCCGAGTGCGTTTGTGGGACATATGTGAGTCGGCTTTTCTTTCTTTGCGTTGCTTCTATCCGTATCTGACGCGTCGTGTTCCCCTCTAGTCTCGAAATCTTCGCGTTCTTCATGTTGACGGGCGTGTTCTCGACGCTGCTGCTGCCCGAGACGATGGGCCGCACGCTCGAGGAGATCTCGAACGAGAGTCAGCAGGGCTTCATCAGGGGCCCGGCGGAGCCTATCCAGTCCAGCGAGCCCAAGGTGCAGGAGGTGTAGTTTTGCCTCGCTGCCGTCTTCGCTCTTTGCTCTCTCATTTCGTGTCTCTCTTGTTGCTTGTTTCGCGTCGTTTGCTCTCTCCCGTGCCACCATCTTTTTTTCTCGTCATTGCCATCTCTGTCAGATGCTATTCCGCTCACCTCTCACTCTCCCTCCATTCCTCTTACCATCACCATGTCAGCCATACTTTTGCATCGGTATATAATCGCGTGGGTATTCTGTGTGTTGCGCAGTGGTATAATCATTTTTCGAGGTGCCGGTGTAGAGTGAGATTGTCGTTATGATGTATTGCTAGAGTCGCAGTGGGATGCAGGAGCAGGCAGCAGATAAAAGTAAAGACAAAACGCGAAAAACATCTGCTCTATCATTATACATTATACGTTTGTATGCGGAACATACCTCCCTCTGTCTTTGTGTGTTGTCTTTCTTGCTCCTTGGTCCTTACTGTTTGTTGTTAACCCTCTGTCTCTCGCTAGTCATCCTAGTCATCTGGACTTCAGAGTGATATCAAATTATCTGGTCAACAACGCGAGCAGCCGCCACATACTGTACACTCCGCAAATCACCATGCTCTATGTTCTATGTTCTGGTTTCCCATAACAGGGCTCGCACCCGGACGATCGATCGACTTTCGGCGGTGCCGCTCCTCCGCTCCCTCCGAGGGGCAGCAGTTCTGACGACAAGCGACGTCAGTACTTGTGAGCTGAGCGTGAATTTTCATGTTCGAGTTCGATTTGAGGTAGACTCCGAGGTGCTACAGCGACCAAGGCAAGAACGACAGCGACGACCTCTCTTTTCCCTACCATCTCACTAGTAGCGAGGTCCTGTCATACGAGTTCGAAGAACTTTTCCACGAGCCACACTCCCGCGTCTTGAAACAAGGGTGCTACCAAGAGACCCCGCCCCCCGCACGTACGCCCCCCCGATCGCGCCAGTGGCCAATGAAACGCTGAGGTTTTTGGCTGACTTTTTGCACAGATTGTCCCGTTTTCCCCTTCGCCCTGCGTCTGTGCCGGATTTTCGACACTCCTGAGTGCATAGTACTCAAGATCTAGGCAGTTTCGAGCGCCGTGTCTTCGCACGGTACACGGTACACGGTGCACGGTGCACTACACTACCAATATCCCAATATCGTTGCCAAGCGCGAACGTTCACCTCGACGGCACGACGCAATGGCGCCCCCCAGACCGAAGCCGAAAGCTGAGCTCGTCCCGGCAGGCGCAGCCTCCGAGCCCTCCGAGCCGTCGTCCCTCGCGCCCGAGGAGGAGGACAAGGAGCAGCTGACGGACACGAGAGAGGAGAACCCGCAGATGTACGCGCATCGGCGGGGGCGACAGGCGGCAGATAGACACGGGCATGGGCAGGGACAGAAGGCTAAGGGAGGGATGAAGGCGAGTGGTGCAGGTGGTGGGGGTGGGGGTGGAATTAAGCGCGATTTGGATAGGGGTAGTGTTAAGTCGCGGTTGTAGGACGCGTAGATCTATCAAGTGGAGAGCGCGTCCGGCGTACTCTGCGACGGTTCCCAGAGCTAGTGTCCATGTGTAGGCAGGAAAGTCCAGCGACACCAACATCGATACGTTTCCTGCTTGAAATGCCAAGTCCTGGAGCTCTTACAGACACAGTGGCGCAGGCCGTGAGAAAAGCGCATGTTGAACCAGCCGCAGGAATGCGCCTCCGAGAAAATTGGGGCGGGAGCGCAGGCGTGCGAGAGAGGAGGGGCGCCGCAGTGGAATGTTTCAACTCCACGCTATACGAGGCTATCGCGCCGACACGCTCAGTACTTTAGTACCAAAACTATATGGTACGGCGCGCGCATTGGAGCGAGGAACGTGCGTACGGGGGCGTACCGAGGCTTATAGTTGGTTCTCAGTATCACTGCGGTGGCACCGCAGTTTGGGTGCACGAGGCGGGTGCGGGTGGGAGTATGGAGGCGAGCATGAGTACACACTGGAACAGAGACGGATGCGGTTTGTTGGCAGCGGGGTCCCGTTTTGTTTAGGTTTTGGTCGTCAATGGGCGAGTTGCGTCGCGGTAGCCACATATGAAGTCCTCAGGATTTTCAGTTCGACTTGATGAGGTATATCCACGAGCGATCCTCTATATGTCACAATCTAACCTATAAACTTGTATGTGAGCAATTGTAAACCTCAGACATACTTTACGAGCGCTGTCCAGATGGGGGGTAGAAGTTCCAGATTTCCATCCCTTGAAGCTGTAGCCGCCTCGCCGGGCAAGCGTGTCAATGCGGATCGCGCTTGTCAGATACCCTCATGCTTCTTCAGGTTCTTGACGGGCATGTGTGGTTGTCCAGATAGGCCATATATGGCGTGCAAAATACGAGGCGGCTTGTATACAAGTAGCCGGTGCCGCAAAGAGTAAGCAGAGAGGTCTGCTATCTTCCAGTGTGTTTACGTGTAGCTGGAACTGTTCGTATTGAAGTAGGATTACGATATCAGAGGGTTAATATATGTTTCTCACCGTTTAAGCGACATAGGATGCATCGATGGTAGGTTTTTTGGAGGTCTTTGTGAGCTGGTTAAATCGTCGTCAAAACTGCATTAGAGTCGGACGGTCAATACCGACGCAGGACTAGAGTTTTATAGTACTGACCGTCACATGTCTCCAAAACCTTCAACCTTGATATGCAGAGTCAACTTGTCTACCTGGTAAAGAGGCTACCGTCTTAGATGAACGAACAAACAAAGATAACTTGAATAGGACGCGCACCAGCAAACCGATCATCACAGAAGAGCTGCGATCAACACATATATACGAGAGTTTCGCGGGCACGTTCTCAAGGCGCGTCGTTCCATTCCAAGTACTGCAACGTTTTGGCAAGGAACTCGAATTGGTCCCAGAGAACACAATGCAGCGATAACCAGTGCCCGGTGGGATGAGGAGGACCGGAAGAGGCATCTGTCACAGAGTTGTTCATCAGCGCATCTGTTTCTGCCGAGGGCTTTGACATCTGGGGTCCGTTCCTAAGTTCCTTTACACGATGAACTGCGTATCTTGGTATCAAACCAGGCACATGACCTGTACCCTGAGGTAGATAGCGATAGAGATGCTGAGGATGATGCAGTTGCGGCACTTACTACTCAGACGCACCCACTTGCGGAAATGAGCATGTCTACGTCTAACAGCATGTGTTCGGCATGCTTCCGAGCCGCTATCTCTATGTTCGAGAGACGTGCCGTTTCTCCGACATATCTGTGACTTAGAATTGCTAGCAATGAATGCGAGAGTCAGTAATCGGCATGATATTCGCTCCAGGGAAGTGTACGTACATTGCATTGCTGGCGGGTCACAGTCACATAAGACTGGCGTGCGTCTTGCGCACTCAGGCTGCGCGTGGTAGACCCGGATGCCCACCGTCATCGCGCACGCCAATCCATTACCCAAGTAGTCACACGCCGCCATGGAGGCAGCAACCTGCCACCTGTACTTACTACCAATTCCCTCTGTGAGTCACTGCATTCGGGCCGCACAAAAAATCGCCTAATTGCGGGGCGCGAGGATGGAGGCCATCTAGGCGAGTCTTCCATTCCTTGTGCGATATTCGGGATTAATGAGCTTGTGCCGACAGCAGCAGACGACTATTGACCACCGTCAACAACGAGAGTCGAGATACGACGAGCCAACTTGGGCCTGCAATATGCCTCCGTGAGGGTAAAAATCAACAAGAAAATAATGAGCGCGGTGGGTTGCTCGGTGTCGAACGTTTGCAGACAACGTTCATGAAAAAAGGCGGCCAGAACGTGCGCTTGTCACCGCGCGCCTCCTGACGTCGCTGTCGGAGAGCTTCCCGAAATGGCCATGGCTATCGCTGGTCAAAGCTCTATTTGGCCATGTTTGGCCGGCCATCAAACATTCCAGCGCTGCTGCCGCTCCCCACGTTCAACGCCTCCGACGACCTCAACGACCTCAACATTATCGACACATCCCACCCGGCCACTACGACGGCCGTCACATCAAGCACGCACCTAACCACGCTGCCGCCGTTAGCACCATCAATACCTGCCACTGCGCTTTACCAGGATGAAGGCTATGGACAAATACTCACGAGAAGAGCAGGAGCTTATGCGAATACTCATGCACGACGGACCAGAGTGCTCGGTGTATGCAGACCTCCAGGTTTGGGCGATGAAGAACGACAGGGTAGATAAGCGGCTCATCCGCGACCTCGAGATGCAGTACCAAGAGGACGTCTCTCACTCCCCACCCCTGCCCTCTTTCATGAACGCCGACCGTGGTCCCGAACGAACCGCCTTCGGGCCATGGAACGACGTCGCGAGCCGCCGCCTCTACCAACAGTGCATCGGCACCCTCAATAAATGCTACGAAGACCACGTGTTCAACGACATCAAGCGCTCCGACTTCGTCAAGGAGGACGTCGCGAGCGTGCTCAACTCGCTCAGCAGCGCGCTCCCGAAGAGCTCCTCCGGCCTCAGCGCGCCGCGCTCCTACTCCTCGTACCCACCCATTAACCCCGAGTTCTTCCCGCCTGCAGTGCCCAGCTCCTCTTCGCCGCGCGACTACATCAAGCCGAGCCCGTATGCGCCCCCGCAGATGATCTCGGGCACCGATCCCATCCTATACCACAAGATCGACAACATCATCGAGCTGCGCGACTGCGAGGTCTTCGCGTGGGTGCCCGACATGGAGAGCGACCCGCACTACGACGACGAGGACGGTCACGAGGACGGACTCGGCGAGGAGGGCGGCTCGAGTAGTGACGAGGAGGAGCTATTCCAGTTTGACGAGTACGATGTCGACGAGAAGGAGCAGGAGGCGCCTCTGGGGCGAACCCGTGGAAGGTGGGATTCGAGTGCGAGCGACGATACCGACAAGTACATCCCGCCTATAGCCATGCGTTCGTCACGCCACCGCGGTCCCACGCTCTGGAGCTCGCACTACTTCTTTGTGAACAAGAAGCAGAAGCGGATACTGTATCTGTCGATATGGGCCAAGTCGAAGGCTGGGGGCTGGGCGGATATGTCGGCGGAGGAGCTTGCGTTTACGGAGCCTGTCCAGGGAGAGCGGTTCCATGGCTGGGAGGGCGCTGCCGGTGCTGGCGCCAGAGCGATGGGTCTGCTCGCTTAAGGGCTTCCCGAGCTGTGAGTGCTTTCTTGCGTACCGTCTTGCCATGAAATTGAGCTTTTCATCACAAGATCAGGTAGCCCACACGCACCTTTTGCCTCCTACTCCTCGGTGCTTTTTTTACCTCTATAACCTCTCCACCATTCTTGGACGATTCCCCCTTCTCTGCTCAAACATGTTGGTTTTTCCTTCATTGTACAACACGGGTTTTCTCTTTCTTGAGGGGATGCTTGCAACACTACTACTATACCATCCACTTACTTCTATGCTAGCCATCCTTAAGTTGTATGGCCGTTTGTACCATGGAATTCACGTCACAATGCACATGACATATGCTAACGTCTGAAATACAAAAACTGGAGCTCGTTCAGGTATGTTACCCTGTATGACTAGGGGATGTGCTCACCGAGGTAGTACATGCCGCAGCGTTTGCGCTGCTTACTCCGCGCGATCTACCAGAGTATATGGACATTGTCCAGAGGGTGCGTCGCTTTTCAGCCAGAAAAGTGAGACGCAAACTCCCTCTAGGAAGACTAAGCGATTCGTTGGTGGTGGTAGAGAAGTAAAGTGACACGTACCCCTCCCTCGAGTCACTCCGAACATCTAAGATGCAGATGCCCACAAGAGTCAACACCAAGTCATCCATAATCATAACCCGGCGCTATGAATAGTACAGGCTCATCTCTGCCCGCTTGCCCGCACTAGGCAGCTGTGAAAATCGCAGAGCACCAAAGAGGTGGAAGGGGGAGAGCTACAGGGGAAGATGAGGGTAGAAGAGAAGGGAAGAGAGGACAGGTCGCGCGAATACTTGAAAATTCTGCGCGTCCCCCTCGCGATTCGTCCATCGTTCTGATGATTATCGATTACTATATCTGGATGTGATTGTGCTAGACGCTGAATCAGATCTGTGTTGGATCGATCGCATCTGCCTCCGCCGGTTGTGCAGTTTGGACCAGGACTTGGATTCAGAACTGCTCAAGGTAAGGACCAATATTCCGTTGAGAGTTGGTGAATCGTACTCAGCATGGTGGCATATACATACAGAGCTACTGTTCTCCGCATAACACGAGATTTCAGTTGAGCTACAGTTCATTTGCAGAATACGCGCAGCACAATCCCGTCAGCATCCTTCGCACAGTTGCACTGCCTGACCTTGTAAGTATCATTCATAACTCGATAGACCCTGTAGCTCATATTCGATTTTGAGATTTTCCAAAGATGTCCTATCTTATGCCATCCCCGAAGTCAGGCAAGGATTGGACTCCAAATGATCTCATCGCCTACGGTATAGATGTCGTTTACCAAGATTCTGCTACATTCTTTGAGGTCCCTAGCCTTCCCGCTCTTAATGTTGGCAACGAAGTACTCACAGCAGTGGATGCTGAGACCGCAGAGCATGATGACGTTTATACGCTGCTCCGCACGATGGATCTCGCGATGACAACGCCTCATGGCCAGGCTTTCAGCCGTCGCCGATTTTGTCGTCCAGTTGTTCCGGGTGCTTGGCTATACAGGAAGAGCTGTAGGTAGGGTGGCGAGAACGGGGAATGATCTGTCATTCTGGTTATGCGGAGAGATGCGCCAAGACAGACGTCTGCATTGTCGATGCCTCCGGCAACATCGTGCTCCTGGTGCAAGAGGACAGACAGCATCTGGGCGACACCGATCCAGAGCCCAAGCTTATCGCCTCCGCGATAGCTGCTCTATCCATTGAAAACAAAACGCGCCAGCGTGCACTTGGTATGGAGATTCGACAAGACAAAGTTATCCCTGGGATAACGATGATGGGTGCAATGCCTATTTTCTACAAGATCCTAGTCTATAAAAGTCTTATTCACGATGTTCAAACTGGCAGGCGGACTCCTTGGACCCCTACTCCCACTGTATATGCCCACGTTCCCGTGGTGCCTAGACCCGCTCACCGTCATAGCGAGGGTATGAAGCCGTTGGACAACCGTACCGCTATTCTCTCCTGCTTCGAAGCATTTAAGCGGTTTCTTTGAAACAATCTCTTCTTACTAGCGTAAGACTCAGATGTATTGCAGTCGATGTACGTATGATTACTCCACAGTGTGTTTCTAACATTTCACAGTGCATTTTTTTTAACGATTTAGCAGATCTTCACGCGAGAGGATGAATTTGTTCTAGTCCCTAGATAGAAGTAAACAGTGTTTCGCATATAGTTGTTACAAATGTTTTCGAGTGGAGTTCAATTTGTCGCGGTATATCCTATGAAGCCTTTCGTAAAGCACGGCTATGGCAATTGTACAGCTCGCTTCGTCTCTCCAGAAGGTCATTTCACTGCGCAGGTATTAGATATGCTCACAGGCTACGCACGACTTCGGAGCAGACACTTATAGGTGCCCCCAGGCTATTCACAATCTGACACGGAAAATCACGATCAATAGCTACAATCCATTGCAGACTACGAGCACATCATCAGCATCGTACTGCAAAAATATTGTTCGTGGTCCAATCTGACAGTTTACAACCCTACAGCGTGCGCTGCTCTGCGCTTCAGAGGGTGATGGGAAGGCAGCCGATGGAGACGAGGGAGCCCTGGGAGATGGTTGAATTTCAGCAAAGCAGACTGGCAAAGATGACCGTACTCACGAAGCTGTTGTTCTCGCAGCAAACGGGGCTCGCAGTGCAGGTGGAACCGCTGCCAACCCCGACGACGCTGAGGGGCGAACAGTCGAGTCCAAGGAGGACACTGGGATCCTGGAGGACGACTCCGATAGAGGTCAGGAGAGCTGCCCCCGCAATGGAGTTCGCCTGCAGCAATGTGAGTTGCGAGCTACAGGCACAAGAATGCATAAATAAGGCTCACACTCTCGGTAGACTGGCAGCACTGGATGGAACCGGTGTCACAATCACCCTGATCACGAGCGACGTTGGTAGGGGTGGCGACCGCAAGAATGGGGAGGGCAAGGGCGGTGAAGGCGGCGAGGCGAGCGAACATCTTGAAAGATTGCTTCTAGAAGGCTGAGTACTGGAAGGTTGGGTAGCTGGAGTTGCGAAGAACTGAGCTGAAGCTATTGCGATGAACGTGAGGGGTTTATATACCTTTCCTGCTGCCCCTCCTTCAAGCCTTCTCCTGCGGTCCCGATGGCGGATCGTCCTCAGACACCCCCTCCGCCCCGCTTTGACAACATGTGAGACAGTAGCAACCGTTTCCCTTCGTTAGCTCCACGGTATGTGTCCTGCAAGAAAAGAAGTTGGAGCATCTTCTGGGAGACGTCGGTGGCAGTTCGATTGAGCGGAACGTCCGAAGACTCCAAACGGAGTGAACGTACGCATCTATTCCAACGCTTCGATGGAGACGAGCGTGGGCAGTCTTAGGAGATGTGGTGTCCACTGTAATGAAGTATTCGTCTTTCGTTGACCAACAGCTGAACAGCGAAGCACCTCACCGGTATTGTGTACGTTAGCGAAGTCAAGCGAACTCCACTGTGGATACAGCCGAGACAGTTGGACTCCGTTGTATACAGGGTTGAGTCACTTGAGTGAGAGCGACCACCGTTCAGCGGATCGATGAAATAGCTATGAAGCATGGGAGTGATGTGGTATCAGATATATCTTGACACGAACCGCGTGCTCGACTGCGGAGGTTGGCGACAGTCATTGAAAACATAGGCATGCGACCTCCGAAGAATTCAAACATACGAAAGACCCTATTCTTCGTACAGCACCCGAGGGTGACACGCATGAGGAGAGGACAGGGCTTTGGATGTGAATGTGGGAAAAGGGAAATGTCCGACAACATGTGCATCAAAAGATGCCTTTCATTGAATGTCGGCAACGTGTGCTCTGATACTTTTGTTCTATCTTCAGTCAGGGATAAAACCAGGGGGCTTCACGGCATGACGCACCGAGTGGTACACGAGTTCACTGTTGTGGTGAAAAGCAATTACAGAGAGAAGAGCAGGTGTGTAAACGTTACGATAGGCTGCGGTGGGCATCAGCCAGTCGGCGTGACGGTCATCCTCGCCGTGATTAACGTGGGCAGTCAGCAAGAGAAAGCGAGGAAACTAGCCCCACCCCGAGATCAAGTCAAATTGGGGCAGCACAGAGTACAACTGAACGTGCGCCCACGTACACTTGAGCGCTGTTTATATCTCCTTGTGAGCTAGATTGTAGGCCGAATGCATCGAGGAATGTGCGCACCATTACACGGATAACAGGCAATTTGGCTCCATTGTGCCACTTTATAGTTGAACGGTGCATGAACAAACCAAGGGAATATAAATGAACGTCATATCATATTAAGAGGAATTAGCAATCGCAGCACGTAAGTGGGGGATGGTTCAGTGATAGGGCGTGTATACTTGAAACTTCTAAGAGGGTATAGGAAGATTTGCACGCCGGGTCCGAGGTATCTAGATTAGTATAGTGTATGAGAAGTCATTCTGATCGAGACCGTTAGAATATAGTAGTGGGGCAGCATTATTAAACCCACCGGAGTGTCTATGAGCGACGTTCTGAAGAAGTTCTAGTTGGTAGAAACAGGGACCGCCTCAGCGTCCCAGGAGGGAAGCTGAAAGTCGACCGGCAGGGCCTCCCAGATTGTGCGTCGCGCTTTCTGTAGCTGGTTGTGTTTATACACTATGCATTCCGCACACATGTCGCTGTCCCAGAGCCCACTGCCCAAGACCTGCTTTATTCCGTGGAGAGGATCAGCTGGCGTGCCATAGAGCGCCAGAAACTCCCGAGCCTTCTTGAAGCCAATCTGCTCGCAACGATGGGAATCCTCGCAAGCCAGAGCAGAATTCCTAATAATGTGCTCCGCAACCTTCATGTATTCCTCCATTTTTGCCTTGCCGAACATGGTGATAGTTAGAAGAATTGCATCTGTGTGCAGCAACTTCCAGCGGGCTTTCGGAGAACATGGATGGGAGAATAAACGCATAGATGGACGCAGCCGGACGGTTTCGTAGTCAAGATGTACTTTAGCACCTGTTGTGGCGAGCTGGTACCAAGCTGCAGGAAGAATACGCGGAATATCGAACTCGAGTGCAAAACGGATAGCAGCTACGGGTTCCGGGTATGCGTCGTCAAAGTATTTGCCTCGAAATTTCTTGTCCTTGCTGTCGACATAGGCTTGTGCAGCGCTACTCTTTTCCGCCTGATGAGCATCCCATTCCTCTAATGTTTGCGGCCAGTCCGCTTCGACGTGCTTCACTATGAGCGCACGGACGGTGTCGATCTCGTATTTGAGAGCAAGTCTCATAACACCCGTCATTAAGATAGGCGTGTCCGGATTAAACCGCTCAAGGGAAAGAGACCTAGTCAAGCATCAATGTATCAGACGCACTCGGAGCCATTGTATGCACTCACGTCGGGTCGTATAGGGCAGCCAGCAAGCGTGCAAGATCATTTGAGTCGTCGGTTAACTGGACTCTTGGAGCTCCATCGTATATTTCGTTGACGGAGGGACTGTCAGGGAGAGAGAACATGGATCGAAAGACGGGGGAGTTCCTCGCGAGGTAGACTTTGTCCACCCGGAAGAGGATGGTGACGGTGGGTGATTGTGCAGCAGCAAGAACGACGTCGCCATCCTCGAGATATAACGAAGAGTGTCGAACCTCTTTCGCACATTTACTTCCGGTATTCATTTCGGGATTGCATAGGCTGCACACGACAATCCTGAAAGTCCTTGTTGGTGAGATGGTCGTCTCCGGCGACTTGTGATGGGCGCTAATATCCCGCCATCATCAAAGGAGGCGGCGATCATAATTCGAAGCTTGGACTCGGCCTCAATCATCGTTGGTTCGACCAACCTTCGACCGTTATCAACTAGTAGATACATACGGTGGGCAGCTAATTTGCGAAGGACATACGCATAAGCAACTAAAAATGTTCAGCTTAACAGGCGTGAGACGCGAATATGATCGCGCGTTTTGCCAATCCACATCTCCTCATCGAAGAGACCGAGACTGTTTCTCGCGCAGCTATCGACGCCAACCAAGATCTACCCCATTCCGAAGTTGAAGACCAGGATGATGAAACTTTGGCCACCCTGCAGAGGATAATCAAGCGTTCTCTAGGCGACTTTCACATATCACAGGATGGATTTAATGCAAGCCCTGAGCCGAAGAGGAAACGACGGAGAGTAGAAAGTGTCAATGAACCGGGGGATGACCCACTAGTATTTTTGCTTGAGGAACCTGTCCGTGCGTCGAAACAATCACCAGCTATCATAGGTCGTGAATACTGAGTAGCTGAGCTTAGCGTTTCGTCTGGTATCCGGATCAACGACCCTAGTCTCACTAAAGCCGAAGCCGTCACCAGTGTGGACGTGAGTATCCTCTAAACTCATTTTATGCCAGAAATATGCTAAAATCTGTTTACAGAGCTGTGGAACCGTCATACGAGGATGACGATGCTGAAGCCACCCTTCGGGCAAAACGCGCTGCGGATGTAGCCGTGGACGGGTCGAATATACTTAAAGAGTCGCTAATTCCTGCATATGTGGGTTCAAGACATCATTGCTTAGACTGCAATTCAAGCTGATTTCTCCATTTGTGCAGCCACATCCGAATCCAAAGAAAGTCTTACACATTCGCATCGATTCGTCTCCTATAGAACCACTCATGGTTGTGGAATTGCAGAAGGAGCAAATACCACACAATACAACTCTTCCTTCCTCTATTCTCAGGCTCCCGGAGAGAACGCTCCCCAATCCTCATACTTTCCCCGCAGACGGAATCTGCTGCCCAGTCCATACGGTCGACTCGCAGTCATCTATTCAGAAGAAGAAACGACCAAGGCGGAGGCATCACATGAGATCGGAGGAGGAGCCGCACCCGCCTTCATTCTGGCGAGCACCCGAAGAATGGGGTGGCAAAAGTGCCGGATACGCTTTTGGATACCATGGCAGCCGACCAATCCCAGCGGGTCGTACTCGACAATGGGTGTATCGCAGGGACAAAATGCGGAAAGGTATCTTTAGTGTATGATGATATCTAACGGGCAAATTGATTGTGATTGGTGCGTCTGCAAAGACGTTGGCGAGATGAAATGCACCCTATCCTATCTCCAGCCAATGGACACACGGGTGCGCTCTTCGTCTGCATGGTCGATGAAGATGACCAATGAAGTTCTACTGAATACCGCCAAGAAGATAGTATGGCTATGTCTACAGCCACTACGTAGACCTCGCCGGAATGCGAAGACAGTATATTCAGTTCATTCAGGGGATACTTGACTCTCGTCCGCACCCGAATATCCCACAGCCCGCGGTGTCTTCCGAGACCTTATGTACCCTCCACACTCGCGTTGCCAGGATCAACTCGTGTTTTTAATTTCATCGCGTCAGAGAAAAATCCGCTGGATTGTGATGTCGCCAAGTGTGGAACAAAACTATCAGACATAGCTGATCTCACGCCCCGGGCCATGATGCGCATGCCGTCGATATCCCGCTCTTTTCACATTGGTACGGGATCCTGGCATGTCTCGCAATCACCAGATTCTCGAGAGCCAGTGATGATGACGAGGTACAGACGTCGGTTATTGGTGAGTAGCCACTCAAGCTGCGCTGGACCTGCACTTACTGGTTCCAACATACTCGTGTTAGAGGTCACCTGTTCAAAGGGAGCTCAGAGAGCGGTCAATGGGTGGATCCCCCGTACCACCTATCTACAGGATGGCGATGGCCGCTGCGATATTTCATATATCGTAAGAACATACAACTTGCTCCACACAATATGGCGCTGCTTTGGAAGGACTCACCTCCCATCTTCGTCTACCCAATTTCTCGCGAGCAAAAAAAAAGTTAACACTCTGTGGAGCAACACCTCAGCTGCGATGAACGAACTCACATGTGTTGCGCATGACACGGAGCGGGCATTGATTCTCGGAAGACATTGAGGAGAACAGGACGTATAAAAGTCATCGAGGTTGGTGTCCAATTGCCTCAGCTTCAACGATATCTCATCAGTTCTCAGCCGTTCACGCTCTAAATAGCAAAGATATCAACCATGATTTCTCGTGTCGCCGTATTCACCGCTCTCGTCTTTTCCGTCCTTGCGGTCGCCACCCCCACCAACGTAGCTCGTGCTCAGGACGAGTGCAATACTGGCCCCATTCAATGCTGCCAGTCCACCGAGACTGTGAGTCCTGCTAGTTCTGCCTTGCATACCGTGGATCTTCACTCACATTGCTACAGGCTAACTCTGAAGCTGGAGCAGCTCTCCTGAACTCGATTGGAGTCGTCCTACAAGACCCGAGTGTCCTCCTCGGACTCACCTGCTCCCCCATCAGCGTCGTTGGGGTCGGCAGTGGCACTTCATGCGGCGCGAGCCCCGTCTGCTGCGAGAACAACAGCTTCGTCAGTACCATAATGTTAATTCTCACTCCCACACAACTGACTTCATCTGTCTGTTAGGGCTCCCTTGTCTCTATCGGCTGTGTACCCGTCTCCATCTGAAGGCCTGTACGAGGGGGAGATACGCCGGCCAATTTGCTTCTGTCCAGTCAGAAATTATGCCGTAGTTTGTCATGAAGTGCCGCAATGAATCCTTCGTGAATCTCCCGAAATCATACTTGACCGAGCGTTGTCAATCATAAAGAGAACGTACACCGTCAAACAATTGTCAAATAAACCTTTGTTCGTGTACTAAGTTAGCGTCGACGTCGTATTATCCGAGCGTACTGTACACCCTCGCGTGGGTAAGCCTTGCTAAGGCGCCATGCGCGGCGCCTGCCAATTTGCTTCTCATGCAGCAACCACCACCTCGCCGTCATTTTTTTGTTTGGTCTTTCTTTGAATGACATCCGATTTCTCATTGATTACCGCAAATATCGAGAGCGTATAGATATCAGACTTGCGGTTTCGTCATATAACTGTCCACGCCCTGGTCGAGCTCGCCGCGCTTTTCGTGTGCGACAGAAGTACACCCTTGGCAGTCTTACCGTCTTACCGACCCTTTTGTAAGCCATTCTGCTTACTTTCATCTTCCCCAACTGACTTTTGACTTGAACCAGTATTTACGTACGTCCTGACTGCGTGTCAGGCTCTGAACACACACCTCTAAGTGACTTGCCCGGGACGGCACTGAATTATGCCGATTCGGGCGGATGATCTGGTGACGGAGACGACCCCTCTAACTATTATTATACCGCTGGTACGGAAGACCGCAAAGTGTGTGATCTGTGAGTCCAAGCCTCGCTGTATACACATGGATCAGGCGGGAGCTTTAGGGATCAAGCCGTTGAAATTCTAACGCGCAAGACCGTAGACATGTATGCTGACTAGGTATATATATTTCTATGATCTGTGATCCTGATATATTTATTGTAGTATTGCAGCTGGAATCGCGCTGCTATAGTCACTGGGCGAATGTCCGTGTTCGAGATCCCTCACGATCCTCGTTCGCTCAATCGCATCAATCGACGGTTCAACGTTCAGGCCTCTGACAGAGCAGGAAGAAGTGAGCCCTTTGCGATCGCAGGGTGCGTCTTCATTCGTGCATCTGTCAACTATGGATTAGAACACCTAACATGCGTATGAGAAACGCAGTTATCTGACATCTTCTATATTATGTGGAAGAATGTTGTTCACCTCATGGGATCGGGTATAATACAAGAGGCGTACGGTCATACCAGGGCTATTTCTCTCTAAACATCCCCTCCGTAAAGGTATCGCCTATCACACGACCGTCTCTATGGATCGTGATGCGCTGGAACGTCAGGTCGATTATATCCGCAGGGCACTACAGGGTGAGAACTTATCTCAGCTTTAACACTTGCAATATGAAAATTAATTTATTATAGATGAAAGTCTCCTCGGCGAGGTCCCGTGCGGTTGTCGCAAGGATAAACGAAATTTGATCGTTTGCATCGATGGGACCGCAAACCAGTTCGGTCAGAAGGTACGCATAGTGAGCGTCATTTATGTTTTGACATGCTGAAGGGCATTGGAAGAACACCAATGTCATCGAACTTTACGGTCTCATCAAGAAAGGGGAAGAACACAAACAACTTACTTGGTACAACAGCGGGATCGGCACTTACGCCCGACCATCGTGGAAGTCTTTGAAGTATTTGCGACAGGTCGTTAACCATAAGATTGATATGGCAATTGCATGGTACATATTACCGGCATGATAGGCATGAGAGTGTGCTAATATGACGTTAGGAACTTCGAATCCATCGTTTTAGATGCCTATCGCTGGCTATCTGAAAACTATCAACCAGGAGATCGTATCTTCATGTTTGGTGTGTAGATATGCGCGCCCATATGTCATACGAATTCTGATGTGCAATATAGGGTTCTCTCGTGGAGCGTACCAGGTCCGCGCACTTTCAGCGATGATTGATAAAGTAGGTTTCTTGGATCGAATCGTCCCACGAAAGTTCTTATTAAGAAGCCAAAGGTCGGTCTCATCCATAAGGGAAATGAAAAGCAGATTCCATTGTGCGTGTCTTGGTATCACGTTGCTGGTTAAATCTGATTCATTCACAGCGCATACCAGCTCTATGCTGATCCTCTCAGCGGCGAGGTTGAAGCAGGATCATCAGACTACACATCATCCCCAGTGGCAGAATCGCCGTCGACGGGAGTTGGCTCGCCAATGAAGGTAGAGTCCGTGGTAGAAAAGCTCCCCACCGACTTCACCGATGGACATTCGCCCATTATGACGGGTCACGCAAAAGTCAAGACGATGGCTGAGCGGTTCAAGGCTGCGTTCTCACGGGAAGTGAAGGTGCATTTTGTGGGTGCTTGGTGAGCCATTCCAATCATTCCTAGCTTTGGTTTATGCTCAGTCAATCACAATCAGGGATACAGTATCCTCGGTTGGCATCGTCCGTAGTAAGGAGCTCCCGGGGACGACTACTGGCATGAAGCATGTGTGCTTTTTCAGACATGCACTAGCTTTGGATGAGCGTCGTGTCAAATTCTTGCCTGAGTACGCATGTGGAGGCCTCACTGCGTCGGGTGGCGGATCAGATTCGCCTGCATATTCTGCCCACACGCAGGAGGTCTGGTTTGCGGGAACCCACTCGGATATGTGAGCTTTGGCGCTGTTATGTTGTCATTTGAAGGCTGAGATGCACACTTCAGAGGAGGAGGAAACGTAGAAAACCCGACTTTGGATCGTACTAGACCCCCATTGACGTGGATGGCATTCGAGGCTGCTGCCAGAGGACTGCGCCTGTCCCCGTTTGGAAGAACGCCAAACATGTCTGAGCGCATCATTGTCACAGAGTCTCTTAAGGGCCCATGGCGACTCCTGGAGGTATTGCCAATCAAGCGTCTTTCGTATAAGAGTCGAGACAACTCGGATCGTGACCCCACCACTCGAATGTGCGTATGCCCTCTTTTCGGTCACGCTTCAGTTACACTCAACACGGATAGTCAGACCTCACCTCGGATCCGGCCGCATCATTCAGTTTGGTCAGAAGATCCACAACTCTTTGTGGCTTTCTGGGACACAAGATTACATACCGAAGGCAACCGTATACGGTGAAAAGAGACGTGCTTTATGGACGACGTTCAATTTGGGCAGTCTGGCAATTGGCTTCCAGGCTCAAATGTCATGGGTCAGACAGGATTTGCACAGTCTCGTGTTCAGACTTGTCACTGTGTATCACGACACTGAAGACGCTGACTTGAAAGGGAAGATTCTAGCATCCCTACGAGATGTTTCGCGAACGGGTGAGTTTCCCTAGAGGATACTCATTGAAACACGATTGACAAACGTGATGTATAGAAGCGGGCCGTATGGCACTCTTCCACACCAACGTCTTCGATGCCTTAAAGCACCTTCCCTTACGTGATGGTCGTGTGCTATGCGACGATCTACGCTCAACTCGAGAAATTCTAAACCAAACCTACGAAAATCGCCCCCCAGCCAAATTTGTCTATGCTCAGATCTACCCTATCTTATCAACTCTCCTCAGAAGTTGGATGCGCGACGAGGTCGACACTGCACGTCTGTTTGTTTCCGATTTCACTGACTATCGTCCTGGTAACGTGCACGGCCATCTTGTCTATGTACTGGAGCTAACCAAGCGTTCGATGTGTAGTTTGCACACGCATCTTCCCAAAGTCATCGTGCACCGTCGTGTACGCGGCTTTCTTACCGGATTGCAAACGTGTTATTTCTGCATGGCAAGACGGCACTATTCACATCCGGGACATGGACGCTCCGCAGGGTTTGTCGCAAACGAAGCAGTCAGACGAGCTGACATGTTTCGCGTGCTCAGCAGATGGCAAACGTGCTGCCTCGGGCTCGATAAATGGAAGGGTGCATATCTGGGATGTGGACAACCTACTTCTCGTGAGGACTCGACGCTTATACGGGCAAGGTCCTATAAGGGCGCTCGCTTTCTTGCCAGATAGTCAGAGCCTGGTATGTGGAGTTGGAAATTTGTCTGTTTTGATTCACGTCGAGGGAACAACACTGGACTCAGCCGAAGAATACATCGATGGCGGTTCGAATGTATCGTCCATCACGTCGTTTCCCGATGGGCGCCGTATACTTTCGGGTCGCGGAGATGGCAGTGTACACGTATGGGATGTGCGGACAAGAGATGTGAAGGTGATAACACTTGAAGGGCGAGGCTACGGCGTCAGCTCTGTGGCCATCTCAAAAGAATATGTTGTCTCAGGCTTGGACGACACCGGCATAATTACCGTCCAAGTTTGGGACGCCACAACCGCGGAGCTCTCTGTGGTCACGCAAATTCCACCTGGGCATCAAGGAAAGGTGAAGTCCATAGCTTTCTCGCCGGACGGGAAGCATTTGGTGTCGGGTGGGGAAGACAAGCAGATTCGAGTATGGGACACAAGAGCATGGAAAGAGGAAGCTTCACTCCAGGGACACACGGAAACGATCAACTCTGTCGCATTCTCACCGAACGGCAGATATATCGTCTCCTGTTCCGACGATGGGACGACTCGTATCTGGGATGCTGAGAAGCTGGTTGCTGGTCCAAGTCTCTATTCTTGAGAACGTTTCAAACTATGCATTGTTAGTCCGTCGACAGTATAATTGTGATTATGATTCCAAATCTGAGGACTTTAGTAGATTACTTAACGTTCTACAAAGTATGATAGGCCTTCTTGTTGTATGATCCCAATGCAATAATATCAAATGTATGCACTGCTTGCTCACATATCTCTTGCTTGATACTGTACCGAAGCTAAGACGAGCTGTATTGTTCAGAGTGAATACTACGTTACATAAATGCGAGCGGTATCAGGATCGGGCCACGTGGATATGTTTGGCGCAGGCTTCGGACCAAACACGCCCTCGCCGTTGGAACTTGTGCACGAAATTGCATTACACTTCATCAACGTCGAGCTCGATGTTCAATAACACAACTTCCACGCCTCCACCACAGACAAACTTTGCTATTCCGGCGATACCGAACCTGCCATCTCCGTCGAGCTCGCGTCCAAGACACTCAATAGGCTCTTCCTTCTCTTTCGGTCCACAGTCACTCGTCAATGCATTAACGGAAGCGAACCAAAGTGCTGCTTCAGACCCTCGGTCTTTTGCTCTTGATCCAAACAGATCTATCTTGCCGTCCTCTCCTTTCTGTTCATCGCCTCGATTGCCACGCCGAGTCAAGGGTTCAGCAAGCCGACATCCATTGGCAAATGACACTACAGATATCTTTCAGGATTCAGTAGTAGAAGGAGACGATGAGGACGATTATGAGTTTGGAATGGTTGATAGGATGCGGCTGTGGCGACATGACGCGCTAATGCAGCATTTGTACGAGACTGCTGCGTTCTGGGGAGACAAGATCGTCAGCTGGACAAGTGCGTACTCCGACGTGTCTTTCGCGTTTTGGAACCTAATACACCCATAAAACTCGTCAGATGACCCCAATGATGCATTCTGGCTCGCGCAAACCTACTTCCTCACGCACCAATATTCTCGTGCTGAGAGACTCCTGACCAGGCCGTTTCCTACGTCACCCCCCAATCTGCCGCTCAACTCAGCCCCTTCCATCAACGGTCATACCAACATTTTATCTGCAGCCGATGTCAAAGGCAAGAGCAAAGAGGTTCCCCAGCCATTTCTTCCAATGACCTCTACTCTTAGTCAACCGCGACTTCCACTTGGTGCTGGGGAGATGATCAACATCAATACCGAGTATCAGTCCGGCATATCTCGACTAGTAGACATGAGTGTCGCGTGCCGCTATCTTGCTGCACAATGCCAAATGCGTCAAGGCAAATGGTCGGACGCAACAGAGATGCTTGGCGAAGCAAATCCGTTTCGAGGGACCACCAACAGTGGACCTAGTATACCCAATGTGGATGGCGGTATCAAGGTGTGCTCTTCCTCAAGCCTCGCTGTCTTTATATCTAACAATTGACGCAGATTGAGGCTTCCATGTGCCATCTCCGCGGTTTACTCATGCTCAAATTGAATCGAGGGGATCAAGCGAAGAGCTGCTTTATGGAGGCTCTTGCACTGGATGTAAAATGTTATGAAGCCTTTGAACAACTGATTAGTGGCGAAATGATGACCCCGGATGAAGGTCGGTAGAGCAGAAATCCGGACGCAAGCACGTGCTGATTTTTGCATAGAGTGGGAATTTGTGCAGTCTTTGTCGTACCAGGAACAAACGCCAGCAGATGCAGAATTTGTGAAGTTTATGTATATGTCTCGGCTGCGCAAATACAAACACGCTGAGGAACATGCCCTCGCAAGGCGGAAGCTCGTCGAGACATACGCCCTCGGCGACAATCCAGATGTGTTGTATAGCTTCGCCGACGCGCTCTATGCGCAGTTCAGATGGGCGGACTGCTTCGCTATCACTTCGAGGTACGATATGCAATCTATTTCTAGTGTATCTTCGCTAAATTATGTCTGCAGAATTTTGGCCATGGTTGCTGTGCATGTTCCAACTATGCCACTTCATATAGCCTGTCTGTATCATCTGTCGCATCTGCATTCCAAACTCTTCCTTCTTGCGCATGAGCTCGTCGAGAAGGAGCCAGAATCCCCTATCAGTTGGTATGCCGTTGGTGTTTGGTATCTCACAGCCAAAAAATGGACAGAGGCAAGAACATATTTCAGGTAGGTAGCGTTATAGACCAATGATACCATTGCTCACGTATCGTATCATGAACAGCAAAACATCGCTCATGGATCCGCGCTTCGCACCAGCATGGATAGCTTTTGCACACACTTTCGCGTTAGAAGGCGAACACGATCACGCGGTGACTGCATACTCTACCTGTGCACGTATGTTCACCGGGTCAGTCTATCTCGTCTCACTTCACCCGCCACCGCTGACACGGAACTCAGATCTCACTTGCCTCTGATGTTTGTGGGGATGGAGCATATCGTGTTATCCAATCACGCATTGGCAGACGAAGCCCTCTTCGCCGCAAATAGTATGTGTGATGGCGACCCACTACTGAAGAACGAAATGGGCGTCATGGCATACAACCACGGCAAGTGAGTCTACAATCCTTGCTTACATAGATTATCACTCATCTGTTCTATATAGCTACGATGGAGCGATTCTACTGTTCAAGGAAGCACTGAAACTCGCCCAAGTGACACAGAGCTCTGAAGGTGCTTGGGCGACGACCTATGTTAACATGGGAACGTGCTACAGGAAGCTTAAGTGTGTCACGTTATCACCTCACACGATGCACATACACTAATATGATATCGCAGGAAATATCCCGAAGCAAAAGCAGCATACGAAAAGGTTCTACAGTTGGATCCCCGACATGTCACAGCCTTAGGCTTCCTTGGCATCGTGTACCAGATGATGGACAACCTCGATGCGGCTATCTTGAAGTATCACGAGGTTGGTCGGTACTTTCGTGATTCGATCGATTCATGCTCACTTCTCACACAGTGTCTGAGCGTTGATCCTATCAACGGTCAAATCCTCGAGCTGTTGAATTTGGCGTTGGAGGCGAACAGCTTCTCTGGTGTACAGGGTGTAAAGGGTCTTCCCGTTGGAGATGATGAATGGGCAGCGAAGATGAAAGAGCATAGGAAGCGCAATACCGCGTTAGACCGTGTCACAGCGAAAGCGACAAACGGAGAAGACGAGATGAATATTGGATGATGGAATGTCTACGTTGTCATGTTATCTCATCACATCATCTTCCCGACTGTGGCGCACTGCGTTCAATGCAGCTTTGTGAAGTGGTTCATAGGTGAGCAAGCGGACATGAAAATCATACTGTATCACATGTCCTAGCAACCCGTGCAAAGCTGGTATGGGCTTCCTTCAGTTCAGTCGCTCAGTGATACAGGCCTCCCGCTCGACTGCCGTCAATTCCTTTGTTCCGCGGAGAAACCTGTCTTCTTGCAAGTCGACAGGTGGGGGAAGGGGTGGATTGTTCCCTTGTCTGAGAAAGAGGTCAGTCAAGCTCTCAGGGATGTCTGAAGAAAAATAGGCTTACCCTGCAAATAGTTCAAGTTGTGTCTCGACGCGTTTCTTGATCGCAAGGCCAACTCCCTTCACACAACATTGGAGAAGTCTGACGTGGGATATTTCACGAGTTCTGAATATACGATCCAACTCCCGTGACGTGTATAGTAGCCCGTCTGGTCCTCCGTGATACTGGTCTTCGACATCGATCCGCGTGAGCTCGTCTTCTACACCAAGAGGAGGTGGCGTTTTGAGGCGCATCTTCCTCACGGTTACCGTACTTTGCGTGCGAAGTTGATGTCGACAGCGTTCGTAAATGACGGTGTACTGTCGTTGTTCGGAGTAGTTCTGTGCGGTACGGTCAGTCCAGTACAACCTCACCGACGGAAATGGTTCGTTCGTGGTAATTTCAGCTCCGTCAGTATTGGCTCTGGCATACTGAGCGGGCTTTCTGATGGCACCCTCTATACTGATAAGACGTCTGCAGGTATGGGTCACGATCAATGGCAAATGACAGCGGCTTGATGAATAGAACACGTACTCAAACGGATCCCTTTTTTGCAGACTGAGTTAACGAAGAATACGCAGATACGAATTGTGCGTACCAATATCTGCTGATGGAGTTCATAGCGACTGGCCAACATAGAGGAAGGTTGGCCGCGAGAACAATAGAGTAGGTTGCCATGATTCGTTTCTCCTTGGAATCTATCCTGAAGGCGGGTGCTATCTCGTCCCACCAGATCGATCCCCCGGTAGACATTTTACTTCAGAGTAGGTTAGAGAGATACTGTAAAGGTGATGCTCAATACAGGTGATGTCAAAGAGTGTGGGGGGCCTCGTTTTCGACGGAGATGATGACTCTGATTATATAGTACATTGTGTTGCTCGTATGGCCTCATGTCCATGAAGGGGCATCAATTGCGCCCTTATCCAACCGCGCGGCCTTTGGTGGCCATTTAGTGTCGCGAGTTCAGAAACCATCTGATTGTTAGACGACTTGCTATCCTCGCGAGCACAAATGTGGCACATAGTATAGTGTGCAAAAAATAAGACCCCGTACATTATGACACGTTCTCAGCTTTGCGAGTCATTTGACAGCATGTTTGTCCCTTTTCAGGTATTTGCCTACATGTTTGTCCAACCGGTGCGAAAAATGCATGTTTGCTCAGCAGTGAAGAAGTTGCATGTTCTTAGTGTGGGAGGCCGGGGATCGAACGTGAGTACCGGCTTCACAAGCTGAAGAACATGCAACAAAGTTTTCACTGAGTGTTCCCCAAACATGTCTTATAGACGCCAAGAGGTGAGGAACATGTCAAATCTTACCATATGTATTTTTTGCACGCTATATGGCCCATAAAGGAGACCCGCCTGTGGAAACACCTCTCCGCGATACTGTACCTTGTGTATGGCACATATAGTGTGCACTCCTTCCTTATCTTGAGTTGTTCGCTCTGCCAGTGTAGCCCTCTAGAGAGTACAAAGGTAATTATGCTCAAGGGCCACTGGAATGTCATTGATGAGAAGTCAACGAAATAGGTTTGAAGGGTCCTGGGGTCAGAGATTGACGATCATGGTCGTAGTTGCCGCCTGGCTGAAGGCAGCGTGCTATATTGATTTGGACGACATATACACAACAAGCATACAACCGTTACCAGTCTTCAATCTGAATCAAGTTCTGGCAGGACTCGTTCTCATGGTGCGCATCGTAGTCATCGTGCCTAAGCAGTCCATTGCCGTGAAAAACAGATCCCGAGTAGTCGATGAGTACGAGTGCTTACCGTGCGTGATTCGTCGAAGTCACGGGCTCCGGGTACAAGATACGCTGTCCGATAGCTTCGCCAGTTTTCTCCAAGTTTGCCAAGAAATATTTTATGTAGTAATCTTCATCCGGAAAACCACTCGACGCCATTAACACCGCTAGCATGTCAAACCAAGGCCCCCTGTAGTGTTCTTCGATCTCAACGGTAGTGCAGAGCTCGGGACTCTCAGAGAACGGTGTTTCCTTCTTAACCGTGATATTGGTCCGTAGGTCCAGCGGGTCCGGTGAATCTACCGTATATCGAGGTCGCTTGTATTCGATTGTGCATGTGTTTGTTTGGCCGTGTTGGAATGAGTTGATCTCGAAAGATAGCTTCGCCGGCAGAGAACACTCAATACCGATCACTTTGCCTTTGACGTCGCATATGGCCATGGAGGGTCCCAAGGCAATCTTGATTGCACTTGTCAAACCCTCCAAACGTCTACCAGCAAATTCAGCATTAATCGTAAGATCGCAGTCATAATTAATATTCGTAATGCGTACGAGATCAGGATCCTGCGGGTATGCATCAGCAACAAGCACCAGACTTGAGGGAAGGAAATGTGGCTCACCACTCATTACTAATTGAGTTTCGGACAACATGCAAAGCGTGTGCAAAATCTGCAGCAATAGCAAACTTGTATTTGACGGAGAATATGGTCGGAGTATTTGTGTTGTTCGCCACGGTTCCAGAAGAACCTTTGATGAGCGTAACGGGCTTTGCGTAAAGCACCTGTCGAAGTTTACTGGGATCTATGAGCTGATAACTAGGTAGTATTTCTGCGGATGAGTCCATCTGGTTGGAAGAGAAGTTCTGAGGGCTGTAGAGATGATTGTAGGCAGCGAATGAGTTGAGAGAGTATGGTATCGTTCAGATGAGCGAGACAGACTTTATACGATAGACACAGCAATACATTCCGTCCGTCTTCCAAAATGTGGCATCGTCCTCTAACCGGTCGCAAGCTGCTTGTGGTGGGCGTGACTACAATTGGCTTCTTGTGGCAACGTGAAGCATGGAGCCAAAAGGTTGGCACCTTGGGACAGGCAAAAAGGTAACCATCGAAATTGGCATGCTAACTTTTTCAGAAGACACACTACGGTTTTCGAATAGACCCCTCCGCCCTGACGCCACATACTAGCATGCATTTTTATTATGTTGAATCTTGGCCACCGCGTCACCAGTGTTGAAATGCCACGGGTTGTGATAATCGGTTACCCTAAAATAGACAGTGTCAAATCGCAGAACTCTGGAATACAATAAGAGACAGACGATGAGTTTGTACTACAGTAGAACTTGAAGTTGACAGTAGATGTGTCTTAAGCGCTCAATGAGTTTCTAGCTACGCCACAATGGGAAATAAGTATCCCAAGCAACGCCTTACAATTAGTCGTGTACGTATCAATTAACACTCAGACGAAATACCGTTCTTCAATATTCAATGCTGATGAGTGCTGCGCTTTCAGTGGGCATCGGATATCGGAGTGAACCCAGTATGTAGGTAAGTAGACAACTGACTTACCTTCACGCTGTGGTCTCGGACCCTCGGAAAAAGGTCATGGTTGCAGCTGGCGTGGCAGCAAGACCCATGAATATCCTGATGTTCAGGTTGGGCGACGCCGTCTTAGCCCAGTTATCCCTACGCAGAAATTGAGACCAAATCATTCTGAAAGAACCTGGGAGTACCAGTGAAGTGCTATCTAAGAGACGGTTTTAGCATGACTCAAGTATCGGTAATGTCCAAACGTACTGCTTGAATATCAATGCTCCGTTCATGTGGGAACTTCGGAGTTGGGTGACCATAGCGGCGAAGTAGTCAGTGCTGCCACGCTCGATATCGAAGTCGGCACTGTCATAACTGCGTTAGACTCACTATACCAGCATGTAAGCGAATATATACCCATTAAAAATGGCGGTACCGAAAGGACGGATGTCACTTGAATCGCCAAGGAATAGGTTCCAAATGGTCCCAGCAAACTGCTGAGCCTGGATCGTCGAGAAAGATGGATTCGATCCACCACCGCCGAGGGTGATCGTGACGGTCTTGCTGACGACCTGACACGTCGATGTCTCAATATCGGAAGAGAGCCATTGGCAGCTGGGGAGCGTAGTACTCTGAGGGAAAACACCAGTGCTCCATGAGGCACAAGTCTACGGCCCATGAACAAGCCATGAAAAAGTCAAATGAGGTACACATAAATTCGTGGGACACTGACCACATCTAAGTAGAGAGTTGCTGGACCGCTTGTGCTGGAAAACTCGTTCACAAACGCGTCAACAAAAATAAAAATGGAATTGTCCTATCACATGTACGATGAGAAGCCATGCGTGTATGTTCGAAGGTGTAGCCAATAGACGTAATTCTTGGTCATATGTTCCTCGCTGACAGCGACTTGAAAATAGAATTGTTCGGGGCCACAGAGACGAGACGTAATATTCAGAAACTCGGAGGCGGGAGTCTGCTCTCTCGGAAGCTCTTGTCGGAGATTTCCTACGCTGATCATGATGACGCTGGGTAGGGTCGTCTTCGGCGAGGTACCTAGGAAAACGCTTCTTTCCTTCAAAACACAACACGCGTGTATCACGGAAGAGATCTAGGATGTAGTCGAGATACTCGACTGCGTCCGGGATGGCTAGCGGTTGGTTTTTGGCGGTATGTGCTTCGCGTTCTTCGCGCTTTTCTTGGTTGTAAGCTTCGGAAAGAAAGAGAATAGCAAGCCCATCGTGAATTGATAGTGTAGTTTGTCGTGTATCCTCACTCCAAAGTGGCTGCGGTAGTGTGGACAATGAACATCATGATGGTGCTCTAACAAAATCGCGAGAGTCATCATCAGTTTGTCTTGGCACGTGGGAAAATGATCCGAGGGGATAGTAACGCGACAGAAGAGACAGTCCCGTCAGTACTTCCAATTCTCTGACAGCTACAGCACCTTGACGGTCAGTCGTATGTCCGTGTGATAATGGTATGTGTATACAGTAAAAATACAAAATTGTCCGTCTCTCGTCTCCATCGCTCTGCTGGCAGATCTGTGCACCTCTCTCCCTGCGTCCTCGCTGGCGCCACTATGTACAACCCTGGGGTGCGTATCCAATACGGTCCTGGACTTGGAGCTGTCGCACTGCAAGATGGACTGTATATGTCCGAGTCCCGATGTCGTCCTCGAAGGACTCAGGGCGGCGTTGCCTCCTGCATGTGTGCGTATGTGCACCTGTGCACACGTGTATCGTGCGTCGGAAAACACGACGATAATGGCAATATGTCACTGTGTTGCCGTATCGTGTCCACTGGTACTGTCACCGAACGACGTCGAGCTCGTACTCCTCAATCGACAGCGGTGTTATCGGGCGGCTCTTCGGCTGTTGAACATGATCCACAAAAACATCAATAATCCCTCCACAAGCACTCAAACCCAGTGATAGTCAAAACAAAGCGACGCACCATGACCTTACTCGCAGTCGACGTCGATCTTCCGTTCCCACCCACCGAACTCTCCTCATCCCCAAGACTCGCCTCATCCCCAAGACTCTCCTCGTCCCCCACGCCCATCTGTATCACCGTCGAGAACACCGCCCCTCCCCCTGACTGATGCCTAACATAATGATCCACGCCCGACGCTGCCGCCCCGTTCCCGTTTATGCCATCTTTATTGGAGAGGTTGGACGGATAGTTGCTGTCGTACTCGGAGCCGCTGCTCTGCGCACGCGCACGCACAGAGTACCGCGTGTTGAGCGTCGCGAGGAGGGAGTTCGCGTAGAGCTTCCCGATCACGAAGTCGAGGCCGAGGTACCAGAGCGCGTGTGGGTAGATTGCGAACTGTGGCGGGAAAGTTAGCTCGTGCGTTAGGGAATTTATGGCTATATGGTATAGGAAGAGGCTTACGAGTATCACTTCTACGACCGCTACTACGCTGTATATCGCAGTATAAGTATTAAAATCCACTTTACTAGTACGAAGCGGGATGTCGAGACTCACGCGGTAAGTAAACAACGGTTAATAGCGAAGATGATGAGGTGATTGATCAAAGTGTTCGTTCTATATAGCCAGGACACGGCGGGTCAGTTTGTTCCCTATTTTCCTGTGTACAGTAACTGGGAAGAAGGACTCACGTCATGAGATACGATTTGCTCTTATGCAGCGCGACGCACAGCGAGAACGCGATGAGGATATCGGACGCGACGGCGAACACCGCGAACGGGAGCGCAGACATCCACTGTGCACGATATGTCAATTGATACTCGATCAAATTTTCAAGGAATGGGGAATGAAGACGAAGGAAAGGCGTACACACAATCTTCTCCCGCAGCCGCGAAAAGGACTTCAGCATGAAGCCCCACGCTGCTGTCTCTAGATACAGGGGGTTTGAGGGTCATTGTCAGTGCTTCGCTCAGACAAGCTCTCGCGATTTGGGGATATAGACCAAAGCGTACCTATACCAAACGCTATCGATGACGTGTTTGTTATCATCATTCCCCGAGCAGGTATGGGCCACGGACTGCTCACCTAGATGGCATGCCACGACCGCTGCCTGAAAGTCCATTCATTCATCAAGTCATCAACAAAGTGGAGCTTTAGACGTGAAATGGTTATGAACGTACGATAATCGGGATAACAATGTTCCTGCTCCTGCGGCTCATCACTAATATGATATCGTTCACCCTTCTGATCAGATTTGGGGTTTCTCGGCGTGGAAGTAGTACGTACGGACGTAGAGTCTTGCTGTAAAGAAACTGACATACGACTTTATCAATATCATAGGATCGCAAACCGCCAAAAAGTAAAAGTAAAGGCGACATACGTTTGCACTATGCATCCTAGCAAGCACTAGAAACCTCATGTAAGTCTCTTTTTTTGCTTCACAAATGGAGTGATGTGGGTACGTACATTAATCAAGATCGACAGCTTTGGTGTCACGGAAGAGGAGCTCTGGTCAGGATCGCCCATCATCAGAAAGAGGTACAGATCAGCGTACGTACCCACAATGACCTGCACATACACATTTGCACGTCAGCGCTCGGATTTTAGAGTTATCAGTGGCAATTGGGTTGCACGCACCATACGCCATTTGAGAGCATCGCGGGATGTCCGTAGTTTGTGATCTGTGATACACCTCTGGTGAGTCATTTTCACTCGTCACCGAGTGGGAGGAGAACTCACAAGGTAGTGGTATATGCCATGGCATACTGTGCGACGTCAGAATCGCTATAACGGATGCTATATCGCAGCGTGCATTCGAAAAACTCACCGAGCGCTATGTGCAGCGAGTCGAGAATCCTGTATGTTGTGTATCCGTGTGGGCGCCGATGTGCAATGAACATGGGCGCGTCAGCAAATCTAGTTTGTGGGGTAGGAGGAGGGGGCATCGGGAGACCGCACCAGATCAACGAGACCTGACGCAATTGCAAGAGAAAATGTCAGAGTGTTTCGCGGGTTCGCGGGAGACAGTGGTTTCACGTACGAGAGCTTTGAGACCGGGGCCGTCGTCCGGGTAGAATGTAAAGTAGATGTATGTCTGCGTGTTACATTATTAGGACCAATCTTACTTGCTATTTCGCAGCAGAAATGTATGTAAAATGCGGATGCATACCTGAACGGAAGTAACGCCGTAGAGCCTTTACAAAAATAACCTGTATGAGCGGGCAGCGCGGGGATGGTCGAAACAACGGAAACGTACCCCATCATGCCTAGACAACCAATTAAGGCGGCACCTGCCAAACGCGAAGTTAGAGACGGGTGTTACTCGGACGGGTTAGAGCAGTGGTTATATCATAATAATACTGCTGATAATGATCAACATGATAATGTACGAACCGAAGGTGGCGGTGATGTCGAGGGCCTCCATGGCGGCGGGGGGTCGGGTAAACCGGGGATGGGGACCGTGCTGGTTGACTGGTGATCCAGGACGAGTGAGTGCAAGTGGATGGGGGAAGAAGGAGACGGCGAGTCAGGGCTTTACATGTCCCTCGCAGATGGCAGACAGATGGTGACAGCTCGAGGCCTGCAGAAAGTGTGACACCTGTTCCTCGACGAGCGTGACCAGTCCTCTAGTCTCTCGATGGGCGTGACCCGTCGGGCGCGGTGATCTTGATTCTTGGATCCAGGAGACATCACACACCGTCCGAGGAAAAAAGCCGTGCAGCCCAGATCAGATCTGGGCAGAAGAGAATTGCCCGCTTATGGCAACTCCTACGCCTTTTTGGGCCGCTACTCCGCAGGTTTCATCCGAAAATTGATCTTGATGCCCCTGTCACAACGTGTCACAATCTCCCCCCGATCACATGCGCTTGCGTGACCACAGTGTGACCACTTTTGGGTGTGACGCTTTCCCCTGAGACAATTGTGACGAGGGCTCAAGCGTGACGGCGGGGTGCATGTGATTGCGAGTGCATCCTGGTCTTGTACCTCTGCAGCTGGCTGTACTCGCGTAAGTGCATCACTCTCGAGTAGTTTCGGATGTTGCTACAATACACTATGCTCACTCTTTTGCACAGGAGTGCCTTCGGCTCTGCACAACACACGCACACTTAACGGACCCAAGTAGTCCTAGTGCCTAGTAACATGTCCGCGCTCGTCAAATCCGTGTCGCGGCACACTCTCCGCCAGCTCAAATTCATCGTCCCCGGCGGCCTGCTCACTTGGTTCCTCGACTCGCACCACGTCTTCTGGCACATACTCAGTGCCGCCTACAAGGGGGACGTAGATACAAGCGGCTGGGCTCGGTACGTCCTCCCTCCTTCGCGCGCGCGACACGTCTGAGCTTCACCACTGGCAGGACCACCGCGTTCGCCGCACTTGCCCTCGGCGCGCTCACCATATCGTTGTTCCTGTACATCCTCCTCGTGCCGATTATCAAGGGCGAACAGCCAGATGTACGTCCCCCACCTTCTCCTTCCTCGCGTAACCCCATAACATCTCCCCCCGCTCACAACCCGCACTGGCAGTTCCGGCATTGGCGACAGTCCGGCGTACTCTCCTCCGTCATCCCTGTAAGCCCCTCTCTCCTCATTTCACGTGTTTTCCGCCCCCCGCTAATAACTCTGCCCCTCCTTCGTGCCTGTTATGTTTGTGTATGCAGATATTGACTACGTCGATCGTGGTAGGATGGAGTCTACTCGTGTTCACGTTCGGGCGCTACGCGCACATGGGTTGGTTAGAGGGCATTGTCGCAGGTCCGTTCTTTCTGTCTGCTTCCCTTGTATTGTGCGCACAAGCACTGATGCGTCACGTCCCTCCTTAGCGTGCGGCCTCTACGCACTTGGCTTTGGCCTAATGGGTCTCATCCCTGCGCCCAAAGTCTACCGTCGCGCTTGAACGCTTGAACGTCGCTTAACCTGTCTAACCCTAATACTCGACTTCAACAATCCTGTGTGTTTCTACACGACCCTCGTCTATATATCTAATAGCACCAATTTCCGATTGTCAACTTTGGACTTTACATGTAACCACCATTCACTACTCTGCGGCAGCTGCAATTCAAGGCATCCACCATAAATCATAGAAATCGAATCAGCTAGGAGGCTACCGCATGCACAGATAGCAGGTAATGTACAAGAGCCTCGTTTTCCGGTCGCGTCATCTGCATTCCACCGTTCCCAAGGTTAGTGAACAGCTCGTTGAACTTCCTTTAACCTGTCCGGGAAACCTTCAGCGAGTTAGTCACCTAACCATTGTGTGCGTTAAGATTCTTGATGCGCCTGTGGTTTCAGGTGCTCTCAAGCGTCTTCCGCAACTCAATCATTATGTGCGGCGTTTGTCTTATATATCGTTCCCAGTCACCTCAGGTCATTAAGGCCTTGTATAGCAAGTGCCTGGGCGCAGAGATTCAAGCTTCGGACGCCCACATGCTATTTGTGCCTCGTTTCGTAGGCTACTGCGAGTGCACAAAGCATCCTTGTTTCGTTATAACACACAGGGCTGAACCGCACTTACTTAATACGGTGTTCCAGTGACCACGCTGGAGGACATCTACCACTAATTCAGGCTTCTCATATCGACCCCCGGACGAGTCTTGTCATCACTGCCAACAAGCCCAAGTTAAATGTCATATAACTACTACAAAGGCAACGTGGCAATCTGCCCTACCTGCCAAGACCTCGGCCCTCCTTTTCCAAGGACAAGCTTGCTCTTTCTGTCGCCGAGGAAGCGGCCCCATTGTGCGGTACCCAAGTTATCGCAGCGTGGGCTGCATGCAAACGTTTCCAGATGCGCGTACTGCGCTGGGGCGTGCTAATAAGGTGTGTAAATCATCGGTCTCCGTGGGTGTAGTAGGTATAGCAAATGAAGTGTAGACGTTAATTTTGTTCCTTCCATGCAGTGATTTCATGGCCAGGTCTCTTGCTCGGTCTTTGCTGCCAATGCAGCGAATCGGAAGAAATAGTAGCATCGTGTCTCCATGAGTGCAAAGCATCGCAGATGTAAATATGCCGGGAGTTATTGATAGCGACTGGTAGCCTACTCATTGTATTACTATTTGGTAGATATGAACCGTCGGGAACGGACCTGTTTCTATTCTGACTTGCATGGTGCAGCAGTGCGCGAACAAACCGGCGAACTTCGCCCGCTGTCCAAAGAGTCTCAATTTCTAGAATTTCTGGACCAGCATGCCAGTCCCTGCCAGTCTTAACAAAAAAAAAATCCGCGACGGTGCCCCAACAGCGCTTGCAATGCGGCTGAACGAGTGTCCCTGGATTCCGCCAAGATCCCGCCAGCCAATGAGCCAACGAACCAATAATTAACGAGCCCGGCCCCGACGTCGATCTCAGGCACGGCGACATTGCACATTGCACACGTTCTCTTAAATTGAATATCGAACGGTGAATATCAATACCGAAAACAATCGTGTCCAAAAAACCGTTATCAATCGAATCGGAACACGATTACGCCACTTCGCGATCGTCGTCGTCTGCGATTTGCGCGGTCTTCCGGCTACTCTTGGGCAGCTGTTCGTCTTCAGACTCCAGAGACATCTTGAGACGTCCGGTAGCGGGGGCGATCTTGGCGTCAGGCACCCCTCTCGCGGCTCACATGCACATTCACTCTTGGCGCATGAAATATACAACGCGAGAAAACGTACACGCTCCCCGTAGCTGACCCTCCAGCCTCCATTGACAGGTATCTTATTACCGTATAACATATACATAGTTAGTCTATCGCCGCACCGTCCTCTATAGCTCGTCCTTGGGGTGTGCGCTCGACCCGTGGAATACCTCCGCGAACTCTGCAACGACAAGATACGCTTGTCAGATACAACTCCGACAGACAGATAGACAGATAGGACACTCACTTTGTCGCATCCCGGCGGACAGCGATGTCGGGAGCACGACGTTGTACTCGACATACAGGTCCCCGAACGTTGACGGCTGCCCCATGATGGGCATGCCTTCGCCCTTGATGGTCTGGACGAAGCCTGGAGTGACGCACGATGCGGGTCAGCATACACACTTCTATCTCGGCCCCCAAAGAGGAATCCAACGACCGGCAGACGACATACCTGGCTGTGTGACACCCTTGCGCTTTAACGGCACGATATGTCCATCCAAATGCGTGAGGTTGCGTTCAACACCCAACAACGCCTCGTCCACCCCAATCGTCTCCGTCCAATACAACCCGCTCTCCTTCCTCCTAAACCCGCCCTTCTCCTTCTTGCTCCTCACGCGTATAACGATATCGCCCGCGTCCCAGTCGGGGCTCTCGTCCGCCTCTCCCTCGTACACGACCTCATGTCCCTCAGGCGCGCCGCGCGGGATGTCGAGCGTGTAGTGCTGCGTGTGGTCCATGATCTTGTTCCCGCCGCAGTGCGGGCACGGCTTCGTGATCACCGTCCCTCGCCCGCCGCACTCGTTACACGTGGTCTGCATTTGGGAGAACATCCCCGGGAAGATTTGTTGCCGTACGATTTTCACGCCGGAGCCGTTGCAGCCGGGGCAGGTGTGCACGTCGGCGGAGGACGCGGCGCCCGTGCCGCGACAGTGGTCGCACAGGATGCGCTTCTTGACCATGAACTGAGGTATCAAGCGGATAAGGCTAAGGTGCAAGGGGAATTTAGATCGGTACGTACGTCGATACTCGCACCGGTATACCTAGGAAAGCACGACGTTAGAATTCCAGTCTAGAGGTAAATGCAATAAAGACGTACATGTCTGCTAAGCTGATCTCCATTTCACTGAGTGAGGTAGGTCCGCGACGCGTCTGTTGTTGTGCTGTCACGCGATATAAGTGAGTTTACGCTGGGATGTTCAACAAAGTGCCTACCTCCACCATTGAAGAAGTGCTGGAACATATCGAAAGGGTTTGCGTGGTGCTGTTGACCGCCTTCATGCGCTTTAAGACCCTCCTCGCCATGTCGGTCATATATTTCGCGTTTCTATTGAAAAATAAGTACTGAAGCATCTCGCAGCACGATATGTTCACATACCTGAGAGTCCGACAAAACCTCGTACGCTAGTGAAGAGTTACAGGTTGTCCGTCACTCTTTGCTAGGGTCACTCACCATACGCTATATCTACAAACCTCTCCTCCGCGCCCTCCTCTTTATTCTTATCTGGATGATACCTAGGTTCAATGCATAAGCCTCAAGTATTAATGCGGAAAGTATCGCTATACGCGCTTTTTGCTCAATCGCTTGTACGCAGCGCGAACATCCTTGTCTGACGCCGAGCGGTCGACTGTGGAAGGAGAGACCCATCGTTAACGAAGGACTGTAAGAACCAATATAACGCGCGCCTTCAACTAACGATCTAGTATTTTGTACAAGTCCCGCGCGCTGACGAGCACGGCGAGCACCAGAAGCGTAGTGAGCACCAGCAATGTTGCTGGATACATGGTGTCTTGAAGCGATGTGTGCCGACTATAGTAAGAAGCTGTTCCAAGACCGTTAAGCGTATGATAAGAGGGAAACCAGAGCGAATGTGAACTCGCGCACCCGCGAGGTTGTAGGTCGAGTGGACGAGCAGGTAGAAAAGGTATGTGCTGTGTGCAAGCCGGTCGACCTGAAATGAGCCGTCAAGTGTCCTGCCAAATCGGGGCGGACACGTAGGCGGACGTCAAGCGTGGCGGCCACGTGGGAATCGCGTGGGCCACCGAAGCGCCCTGACCCGGCTCCGCGCTTCCGTGCTGTTTGACCGCAACTCCGAGTCTCACACCGCGACTGAACTCGAGCAAGCCGGTGCTTTCCCTGCGGCGGCGAGCACGCGTTCTCATTCCATGATATTACACCGAATACGCACCGCGTTCAGAGGTCAAAGGACGTTGATCAGAAGGTACTCGAGCGAGCCCGCTGCGTTGTATCCGCCAAAGGTTAGAGGTCAGTCGGTTCTCGTTCATTAAACACACAGGACCGTGCTCACAAGTCATCTCGCAGCTTATCCCTTTGTTTTCGACAAAGATGAAGCAATAAGACGTATGGGAGTCGTCGCTTCTTTCGCGGCGGTCTCGCAGGGGCTGTGGGGCTCGCTCGCCGCGCGGTATCTCCCTTCGCTCGGCTTTCAAGCGAAGCAGCCCGACAGCGTCGCAGCCGTCTACCTGCCCGGCTGGATCATCGACGGCGAAGTAGAAGCGGCGGTATACGCTACGACCCGCAGTGAGGAGGAGGCCAAACGGGTAGCTACCGCTCCACCTTATGGAAACTCGGCCGCGTGTCTGATGGCGTTCCCCTACAGCGAACGCTCCTCGCACAGTTCAGGAACTCGTATGTCGTGGACCCTCTACTGTCGAGATGTGATAGTCACGCGTTTTTAGATACATGCCAGGTCAACAGCTCTCTGCTGTTCGCCTTGCCTCGTCTTCTTACACTTGACTATGTTCTGCAGGTTTTGCGTACGAGCCGTTGTCCAGGGTATCGTTCAAAGACGAAGGTAGTGACAAGCCACTCCAGTTCAGAGCTGTGCCTTGGGAGGATGATTTGAAGAATCAACATGGTCTCGACGTCTTGTGTATCCCGTACACGGTGACCCCCTTCGCGCTGCCAGATGCTGCACGCACGCTGTCGTTCACCGAGGCTCATATCTCAGAGAATTTTAGATTTGATCCTACTTCTGTGAATGCACTCCTCGTGAATATTTCACTCCCATCTTCGGTTCAGGCAGCAGTACTGACCATACCCTTAGATTGCGGCGTTTCCGGTTCTCATACCCGTTTACCTGCTTAAATACCACACCAATGTTCCAAATCAAGATCCATATGAATTCTCTATCATTTTGGATGCATCCACGCCCGACGTACGTAGCCTCTGTCTTCTTACAATTTTCGTTGCCATACGGAATTTACCCTCAGGGCAGGGTCATCATGAACAACTACATGACAGACTATCAAAAGATCTTCCCAGATATCATACCTCAGGAAGGCATATTTGCAGAGGTTGCGAAGATGGCGGTGAACTCTGACTTCCTTACATTCGACAGAGGATCATCGCTCCCCAGCTGGGGCATGTCTTTCGCCAATATCTCTCTTTTACAGGAGAAAACGAAGCATTCCATCATGTCCTGGATCGACGACAAAGCAATGGTGGCAGGGAATATGGAAAAGTATCAGAAATTTGAACAAGAGTTGCGACAGGCCGCCACAGGATCGCCAGACATCGATTGGAATGACGTCCGGATCAGAGAATACAATTCTACAGAAAAGGACGCTTTTACCCTGTACATGGATCAAAACGTCGGACTGAGGATGTTCCGCTCAATACAAAAAGTACGTGCTAAATACAAACTCGCATCTGCAACCACATCCTCAGTTATGCAGCGTCTCTCCCAGATGAACGACGACTCCAAGGTTGTTTCCCTTACCCTAAATCTTGGGGACAAGGGAGAGAAGGGAGAGAAGTCGGGAGTGCGTCTCGAGCCGACCGGTGAGCTTATGAAAGACACGCAGGCGAGAGAGAAGGAGATTTTGAAGCTCAAAGAGGAGCTCAAGCCGGAGTGGGTGAGGGAGTGGGAGGCGCAGCAAAAGCCGCGGGAAACTGAAACTAAGACAAGCAGCGAGCCTGAGAAAAGCGAGAAGCCACGAGACGATAAATCGCAGGACTCGTCGTAACCTGTTCGCCTGCGTGGTGACACGTTGCTATCTGCCCTCACTCGTAGTTCGACAGATACTAGACACCACACGTCGACTCTGCAGCTCGGATAAGACTAGCAAAACACTCGTGAGGTCGGCTGGTACTCTACCGCTGCACCGCCCTCTGCCATACTTGCGCCCAACTATACAAGCCGCCATGGCTGTAATATATTTCTAGAATGACTGCAAACTGACGAGCATCACAGTACGGAGATCTATCGAATCTAGTGCGTCGCATCTCTCCTGACATGTGTATTGTGATGATATCGTCCAAGATTGTGGCTCTTCGGGTTCGCACTGATCGCAAAGACTGGAATTAGGGCACCGTGTCCCTCCAACTGAATGCCTGTGCCGAATTGCTTTCACGATCAATTGCCGTGCTCCTGCATTCCATCGAGACGCTGTGCATGTTCGTAGAGGTATAAAGGCGAAAGAAGTTGACGGGTGGGACTGCCCTCCAATCAGCCCATTTAACTGTCTGTCATTCACACTCCTGCCTCCCCGAACATTGATAGTAGTCCCAATGCTCGTCCACCTTACACTCTTCAGCACTATCATCCTCTCTTTTGTTGCAGCCTCGGCCGTGGTCGGACCTAGCGGCGACACATGCCTTGACAATCGTACCCTCCAATGTTGTGATGATATTGTGCCAGTATGTTTTCGCGTAATTCCAGCGGGCTTAATGTCCTGTCCTGACGGCTCCGCAAATTCTGCAGCTTTCTGTTGGCGACCGTGTAGATGGCATAAACTGCACCCCCAGCGATAGTGTCAAAAGCTGCACGAAATTTTCTGCCTGCTGTCACGTCCCGCTGACTATATTCGTAAGTGCCGGCTGCTTTCATGAGGTTTGATAGGTCAACGTTATTAATGGCCTGAAACGTTTCAAGGATGGAGTTGCCATAGACTGTCACTGGGTATCGTAGGCCGGAGCTATACGGTTCATTTTCAAGTGTTGCATGGAGTGCTCTGTCAGTGGCCGACCAGCGCAGACGCGCATGGTCGTTATGTAATCACAAAGCACCATCGATCTCAGGTGGGCCACCCGTTCCTGATGTCTTCGTCGAGTACAATTGCAGTTTGTGTTTGCTATCAATATACGGTCCTCGCATCGATGTCGGCTAGTGATTGCGTGGTCAAATGTCTGGGGCCACTTGTGGCCTGGTGAATGATGGGCCATGGAACTTGATCTCGAGTTTGAATCATCCATAGCGATAGTCAAGAACGGTCAAACCAAGGTGTGTGGCCCTGGAACAGCCTGTGTATAAATACTAGAGTGGTCCTGTGCAATGGCAATTGCAACACACTCTCGAGTCTCATATTGCCGTGAATCATGTCCGACCATCTTTCGGTTGAAGCAGCCAATCGTTTCTGTGGTGATCTCGCCCACTCTGACATAGCATGTGGCAAGAAGTTCGCACGCAAGACCTCTCCTGGACTGTGTGTCAAGTGTAAAAATCTTTCTGGGTTGACTCCGGAATCTTCTGAATATACAAACATCGAGGTAAGCTTGATCTTGCTCACAAGTTCACAATCTCACTTCATATTACAGAAAGCACTTCAATGCGAGGATTGTGGTGTATGGTCGCATCGCTTTACCAGTTCCATTTGTGGCAAATGCCAAGACATCCGTACGTTAAATGATTCTGAGTCTCTATAGTACTATCTCTGATGCAGACTTGTATTATCAGGCGACCAAGAGTGGGGCATAGTCGATGTTAATCGAGTCACGCTTGAACAGGAACGGTCACAAGCGACTCAGCATTGTCTGCGTCTGAGTCAGACCGTTCAGCATGCCCACACTGACCAGCAACTTCCGCCTACTCCTGCTCATTCCGTGCAAACTGCACGCACTGAGCTAGCAGAAATCACGATGACTCAGCCACCACAACTTCCGCTCAACACTAACGCCATTCTACAGGCTCGACATCAATTACAGGATGCACCTCTTCCAGTGATGAACCAAGAACACTCAGGTCGCCTCATCACTATTACAGTCGAGTCACGGCTGAACCACAAGAAATGTGCATATCTTGGTAGCTTGGGCTGGCAATTCTATGAGACGCAGTCAGTATTAGGTGAGGTTTATTGATGTCATATTTTAATCATATATTGACGCACAGCCTTATAGATATCTTGAAGAAGGTCATACAAGGCTGGGAAGACGTCTGGCTCAAAAGGCATTCTACCAGCTTGTCAGCATACGTCAACAGCCTTCTGTCCTTCCTTCTAACAATTATACTGATTCTATTCTTAGGAGTGAGCTTGACATCCGCTTTCCAACGAACCGGATGCCTCTGCCCAGCACAATCAACAAGAATATAGGTGTTTTCTTTGATGAGCATCTGAAGGCAATGTTTCCAGCAGTAGCAGTTGTTACTGGTAAGGGACGAGGCAGCGAAAGGGCTTCAGGCTTCGTTAATGGTCCCACCATGCATCTTTGGATTAATGTGGACATGGAAGCGGTTGGTTCTGGTTTACCAAGGCTATGTTATACAATACTTACTTTCCTCTACTACAGTTTGTGCTTCGCACTGGCAGTAATGCTGCTACGCAGCTAACAACTAGGGCTACCAAGCAGATAGGAAAGACCAGGCTGGCCAGTCAAGCTGTTACGAGTCGAACACAGACTAAACGACCAATCCAGTTGACATCTGCCGCTATGCCAGCTTCAAAACGTCATCATGGTGTACATGCAGGAGCAGTTACAACGGCGTGGGTGACGGTCTTTCCAAGGTACGCCTCAGCAGTTTCCTTCACCTTGCCCAGAACCATAGCGGAGATCTCTTCTGGAGTCTGCGCGGAAGGTCAGCACATCCATCGCGGAAGTCTGAGCTGATGTACTCACGAACTGTCGTTTCTCGCCCTTGTACTAGACTTCAATAGCAGGCTTGTCGTTCTTCTTGACAATTTTGAATGGCCAGTGCTTCTGATCGCGCTCAACCTTAGGGTCGTCAAGTTTGCGACCGATGAGACGCTTGGCGTCGAAGACCGTGTTCTCAGGATTTGAGTGGTAGGCGTTCTTAGCGGCATCTCTGACACTATCGCGAGATGTGAGTATTGGTTTTGCATGATTGTTGATATAACACTTACAGTCTCTCGTCGTCGCTGAAGCTGACCCACGAGGGTGTAATACGGTGACCTTGATCATTCGCGATAATTTCTACTCGTCCACCACGCTGTACGCTGCAAGATAATCAGAAACCGGAGAGCGAAGCAAAGAAGCACGTACGTACTCTACACAAGAGTAGCTGGATCAAGAAAGCAGGGCAGTTAGGAAGAACATTGAGACAAGAGGCTCTTTAACAAGCTCACATTGTACCCAAATCTGAAGGGAGCTAGTCAGTAATGGGAAGTAAAGCTGTCAGACGTAATCCCACTTACCGATACCGATAACTGGACAATACTTGTCCTTCTCTTGGTCTGCGCTCACCGCTACCGGACACAACAGAAGAAGAGACGAGACATGTGGAGAAGAGAGTCGTGGTGCAGTATAGAGGAATGAAAGCGATCCATACTAGACGTCTAGGTTACCTAGCGCTGGGAAGATGATCATTAGACGCACACACCTAGATTAGATACAGTGGCCTGTGCAAGTTTTGTTTTGTGAAATTGAACTGTATAGCTCCAGCCAACCTTACACTGGGTGTTTAGTGACGAAGTGGAAGTTGTGGCGGCTGGTGCCACACGCCACGTGTCGGACCAGTCGGGGTTTAAACCTAGTTTACGGTAGTCGTACACGGATGCTCGCGCTCTTTTGTACTTTACCGTTCAGACCNAAACCTAGTTTACGGTAGTCGTACACGGATGCTCGCGCTCTTTTGTACTTTACCGTTCAGACCGCGTATACACAATATACGAGAACTGGTGGAAAAGTTCTACATTTGGACCATTTTTTTCCACGACTAAACACTGATACAAGTGGCTGCCTTACGTATGATTATGTACCAGAATTATGCTGCATCAATCTCTGAGAAAATCTCGAAGTGGCGGTTTGTGACAGAGCGAGGAACGAGTGACAGTCACAAACCTGAGTTTACAGACACTGCGGAAGCAGTCGCTCAAGCGTCCTTGCTTTGAGCGACTGTCTTCCTCCTGAGCAGCACGCCGCCTTAACCATCTGGTTGGCTTTTTTGTTATTCTACACACTTCTAATCGTATCCTACATTCCCGCTATTTGCTATGTCCAACGCTGGCAGCCCGCAGCCTCAGCCTCAGCCACAGCCGCAACCTCAACCCCCCAATCTGGTGCCAGCCCCTATTCCCGTCCTCACCACGGACCCGTCCTTAGAAGTTCTCCCTGACTTCAGCAACTCTGCCAGGGCCATGCTCGTCATAGACACTGCCACAGCCACCAGGGTCACACCAGATACTGTCATCACACGCCTCCAGACTGCATGGCAAGCAGAGCACGCTGTTCACGTAGAAGCCTGGAATGACATTGTAACAGCACAGCAAACTCTCAACGACGAGAATGAGTGTCTTAGGCTGGAAGCAGAGAATTGTGTTCGTCAAGAGGCACTAATTGAAGAAGAGAAAGAGAAGAAGGAAGCAGACAAGAAGTTGCCCAAGCTCGCAGCCTTTGAAGTCAACCTGATCATTCACTGCAGAACTCAGGTTTTATCAGGGGGCGGATAGACCCAGGATATAGGCTCTGTCCAGGATTCATCCAGGTCGGAGTAGCAGTTGTGTTTCAACCCGAATACAGTACAGAGACACCATGTATCTCAACCTATTTTGCACCGGATAAACTGAACATTTGCACCTCCATTCGATACTGAACGCCCCGCCATCTAGACTTTGTTTGCTCATGAAAACTGAACCAATTCTGAACTCAGCAAGTCTGAATAGGTGTCGGATAGAGCAGTCTTATATAAGCATAAAAATCCATAATAAAATTGAATAGTCAATATAAAAATTATTTATGGAAAGCACCACAGTGACACCACCAAAACGTGTACCTGCTACCGACATGTCCAGCAACCTACCTGACAGTGCAGACAGCCACGGGCAGCGTGAGCATGAATCTCCCTCTTCAATGCCGCCGCCGGCTGCTCCCATGCCTCAGTACTCCATGGGCACTGGATACCCTGGGTCTTCTGCACCTCCTTTCTCGTCTCCTACTGCCCCCAGCATGTCGATCCAATATCCTCCTGTACCTAGGCCAAACAGTGTTCATGATGTTCCTCAGTTCTACTCAGGTTACGCTCAGCATTTCTATTCCAATGGCACTTACCTTCCGTATTTGACTCATCTGAGTACCAGTCCAATAGGGCCCCCTGTGTCGAGCCAGTTCACCGCCTATTCATCACAGGTACCCTCAGGTACCCCTGGTGGACAGATGTTCACCCATACAACATTTGCAGGCTCACCGTCTCTATTATCGCCGTCTGATGGTCTAGCCTTGGCACATATACGTCAGATGTTGCCGCCTCAAAATTCCAGTGACCCACCAGTTTCTATTTGCAGCCCAGGTTCACCTGCAGGCCCTCCATCTCTTCAGGCAACTGTGCTAGTGCTGAGTATTGAAGGAGAAAAAACTCTCGTGGAGTCGCTTCTTCCATTTTCCCCAAACTTCGCCGATAATGGGCTTCTCACCGTAGACAGCATGGTCTACTTGAAGAATATGCATGCTACCGTGCAGCAATTAGTATCTACTTGCAACAACCAACAACAAGAGATCGCCAACCTTCGTGAGCATATAGAAGCCGTGCAGAGCATGACACAACAGGAGGCCTCCAAAACCAAGCATAAGCGGAGCGCTATTGCTCCGAAAGTAAAGAGCAATGATCACCCCACTGCACGGGTACGTCTGAATATTGCCTGGCACTGTAGAAGTACTGAATTAGTATACAAAACGTGATACAAGACTTGTGCTGGCAGATGTGCAGAGTTCAGCGAGAGCACTGGCCGACTTTGTTGAATCACTTACTGCTAGACAGCGGAGCTGTATATGAAACAGCTGCCGATGAAACACGAGTTTACCATCCTGTATGGACGGCTCATGCTGACAACCGCATCAACAAAGCGTTCATCGCGGCAGTTGCAGAGAAGGCATTTGATCATAAACAGGTGTGTGCAAATGTGTTGTTCATGTGTAGACTGTGATTAAACATCATTACATTCAGCACCTGCGTGTCACGCAAATGGGAAAGCTACCTGATGAAGACTTCAACCTTGATGTTTTGTGGGCGCTCGCGCTCAGCTATATTTAGTACTTGCTGCCGACATGGAGGTAGAAGAAAAACCCTGAGACAGCTGCATCTCTTGAACAAAGGCGAAAACAAAGCACCTATCGAAGCCATAAGCATACCGTAAGTGCTCGGTCTTCAGTTCGTACATTTGATGGCTGACATAGTGTCTAGAAATCAGTTGCGCGACAAAAGTCAGCACTTTGGATCAGTCAAAACGAAGGCTATGATGGAGCGGAACAACTTATCAACACTGATTATGCCTCAAGTGCACGCAATTTCGACTCTGATACTGCTAGTGAGGACTCTATTGAGCGCCGCACACACCAAAAGGCCGGGCAAGGTGCCTGGAAGGTTGTACACCATCAGTATCAAACCAAACAGGTGCGTTCATGTGTCTTTTTTGTAGTGTAGATAATGCTTACACGTACTTGAATTTAGTATATTACGTTCAAGCGTTACTTGAACTTGATTACCCAAAGGCGTCTTCGCGGTGAGATATCTGATCTGATAATGTCTGGGGATGAAGGCAGTGATGTTGGGCAAGCTGCTGGTGATGGCAACGGTGTCACCAGAGATGGTGCACCAGCTGGCAAGAGGGCAAGAGTCGCTGTGCGAGGCAAAGCAAGAAATCAGGCTGGAAAAGTGAAGACAACGTTCAAAGCAGCATACCGTCATGCAAACCCTGCACCACCTCCCCAGAAGAGCGGCTTGGTTCTTTTCACTGGTATGGTCCGGAAGAGTTGGGTCAGAAATCATGGATCTGTTGATACGGTTCCTAACTTACCTTAGTGGAACAATCTGACCATTGATCATACCAGGTTCGATGCCTTGACACGAGAGTTGTTGGACGAAGTACTGTCTAGTAGCTCTAATAGCGAATCTGCCTCTGACCATGATGAGGACAATCAGGGAGGCCTAGACAAAGCCCAATCATCATCTCCTTCCGAAGCAGCCAACCAAAGCGTACCTTCGTCGAGCTCTTAGGTATCAGTCGTTGACGGTGTTGATATCAAGAGACTATGCTATTGTTAAGATATAGACTATTGCAAGCTCACAACAATAGTCTTCCAGTCTGCATAGATAACATTTTAGTAGAATACGCAGCTGTGTAGTGTACTCACATGGTCTAAAGACACTGTTGCCCAAACCTTCGTATCGTTTGCTCCAACCGTAACTGTTTTCTGTCCAAGAAGGCCTCGCAGCTGTGTCACCTCCACGATCTGATGAGCATATTGAGGGCCTTGATACTCCTCTATCTTCCAGAGGCAGACATCAAGTTGAGAGCTTGATATCAAATCATATTAGACAGAGTATAGAGCACACAAGGAATACTCACTATGTTTGCCATATGAGCTTGTAGTCACCGCAGTATGGTTTGAACCAGTGCACACAAGCTAGCCACATTGCAGGCTGTCAGCGACAGACTATCACTCAGTCACTCGTACTGAGTTAAGTTGCACCCAACTCTTAAGGACGGCGAGATACAGCACACACGTCGATGCAAATGTCGACGTTGAAGGGTTATGAGTGAGTCTCAAGG
>JAAIFI010000274.1:0-44362 GCA_011032875.1 Phlebia tremellosa
GAATGGGGGTGTTTCAAGGAGCGGTCCTTCACTGTACTTCAACGCTCACGAAGAGCGAGGGAAGGGCCAAAAATTGGACACGACAGCATCCCTCAGCGCATCACGGTTTCCCGCTGAACGCCAAGCAAAGAGTAGTCTGAGTTGAGTTTCGCGCCACAGCATGGCAGCGAGCCACGAATTACACTGAAGAACGACGCCCGCAGCCGCTCGACATGATTGTAAGCCCAATAGCCTAGTTTATGGAGCTGCATCATCTAAAGTCGCAGAATTCGAGCAACGTCCCGGCAGATGAACACTTATCATCATCTTGCAGTGCAACGTAGTACCAATCTGCACCATATAGGATGCTGACATAGTAGCAACATGTACACTGATTGGATGCTACCGGCTATCCACCGCGGCGAGGCCCATTGCATGCTAGAAGTGCTCTTGCATTTGCACTCCGCGAGGGAGCACAGCCAGGTCTGGAGAGTACGCCACATCGACGACGAGCGCCGCCCAAGCCTCTTAACGCATTTTCAATCATGCGACGGGAACGCACCAACATATAGATGTAACGTTCGCCTCCACAGAACCACTCACATAGCTCTGTGTCTTCGGCATACCGTGCAGCATGGCCTCCTTATGGAGACACTGGTACGCCAAGCGTCCGCTTTAACGGAGGGCCCTGCAAGGACCGATCAAGGAGGTTGGAAAGCTCAGACCTTAGCCCGCTCGTAGGAGAAACTGCACGAAGCAGTCTGTGTGGAACGAGCGTCGCGGCCTTTGGACTGTCGTGGTTGAGAGGAAGGAGGAAGGGACGCCGTAGTTCGTTTTAGTAGTCCCTCAATAAGCGCCGAAGCGTCGTGCGCAGACACGTTTTTGATTCTGACAGACTCAGATTTCGGGAGAAGCTGTAAGTAGAACGGTGCGGAACGAGTAACATTGACAATCGGTGCCCTGGAACATATTGTTTCTCTTCGATATGATACACATACAACATGTATCGAGGTGTTATACTCCCTTCTTTCCTCCATACCTCATAGATAATCGATAATCCTCAGTGTCGACAGAAGCACAGCGTGTCTATCAGAAGTCTGCAAAGGAGTCCGTGGCCTAAACATGGCTATATCAGATGCAATGACACTAAACATCAGAACAATGAACAAACCTCTACGAGGAGCTTGGCGGTGCCAGGTTCCCGAGACGAATGCCCAGCGTCAGGAACGATGTGCAGCGTGATCTCAGGCCAGACTTTCTTAAGCGCATACGCAGTGGTAGCCTGTATGTCAGGGTTTTGCTACGTTAGTTCAGGGAAGCACACTTGAGCGAGTACGACATACGGGGCACACGACATCGTACCGCCCTTGCACCACAATACAGGGAATGTGGCGACTGGAATGTCTGGTCAGAAGAGTGGCATTCTCATGGAAAGCTGAGAGCTTACATCTTGTCTATTTCTTGCTTCTCTAGGAGCTGACCGTCTCTCAACCATCCCTGCAACCAAATCATATTAGGCTCGGCATCAAGGGAACACTCGAGACTTTTCTGAACGTACATTGTTAACGAAGTAATGGTTCTCTATCCTTGCGAACGCGCTATGGGACTCGTGAGCATAGATTTATGCACTAATAATACACAACCACTTACTTTGCCCAATCGTCTTTCTCAGCCTCAGCAACGTGGGCAGGATCGACAAAGAGCTTGGAGGTGAACATCCTGTGATACATGAGACATCCTCGTGAGCATCCGTGTTGACATGCATGAAAAAAATCGCGATACCCACTCCCAGCGTGTCCACGCCCTTGCTGCTCTAAGGCGTGTCTCGTCATCTACCGAGTTCAGCTGTGCATGATATGCCAGCATCATATCACTACGCTCTGATACCGGGATCGGTGCGACAAAGTCGTCCCTACGCAAGTTGTTTCAGCCGCTAAAACAGCGAGAAACTGCCTGAATGCTCACCAAGCTTCCGGGAAAAGATGCGAGGTGCCTTCCTGGTAGAAGAACAGGAGTTCACTGTAAGAAAGTCCTTGATAAGTAAACTCGATAGGAGTTTCATGGTATTCACCTCCTGCGCAAAGTGAATATTCCGCTGTATCTATGTTAGCCGGTGCATTCCTGTCATGGAAGATCCCAAATACCGAAGAACCAAGCTCTTCACCCGGTCAGGATGCGACTACGTCAAATCATCAATGATATATCACAGCCGCCACCCCGAGCTACATGCCTGCGCGTATGCCAGGGAAAGAGTCGAGCCCTGTCGCGGCGTATTTAGCGTGCGGACACGCTCTCACGGCAAGTAAAGCTCACCCAAGACCCTCCGAAGACATGCCACTTCTCGATGCCGAGGTGAGTGCGAAGTTTCTCGATATCCTTGACGAGATCCCATGTCGTGTTTTCTTCGAGAGACGCGCTCCTGGAACGACATTATCGATAACGTAGGGCAGAATGACTCGAATCGCACTCACGGTGTAGACTTCCCTGAACCTCTTTGGTCGAGCATGACAATCTGCCATACAAGTGAGTCAACTTCGATGAGTGAGGAGAGAGCACTGAGAGCGCAACATACCCTGTACTTTGAAGGGTTAAAGAAAGATCTGTCTTGGGCATCAAATCCTCCACCAGGTCCACCTAAGAGGGCACAACGTTAATGCTGTCGACGTATGATACACGATGCGATTCGCCGTACCATGAAGGAAAATGACTGTACGATACGCGCAAGACCTAAGTATGAACTCGATCGATGTATATACGACAAGGCATACCAGGTGTGCCACTCTTGTTCCCACAAAGCTCAAAGCTATCGTAGAAGCATTAGCTCTTGGTCATACGGGTCACGGATCAACATACTGGAGTGTATGTAAATCAGAGACCTTGAACTTGCCAGTCTCGTAGGGCTCGATGGGCGGATACATGCTGGGTGATCTTGTAGAGTAAAGTCTTCGTGGGTGTAAGGGTCGAACACAGACGACAGTGGGAAAGCAGGGTGAGCTAAATCGCACACGAGGGGGAAATGCACGCGAGAGATGGGACGGATGAGTCCACGGCCAAGTCTTCTGCTGAAGAAGGCTCAATCTGGTCCTGATCATCTCGCGCGTGTTGGGCGCCACTGGCTCCTGCTTCACTTGCTCCCTCCCTTTCCCACTCAGTCACTAAAGTCGTATAAAATCCGGGCAATTTGCGATGGGCATCAAGGGGTTGACGGCAATATTGGCGGAACATGCACCAAGATGCATAACAGTGAGTCCACTATGTGCCTCACACTTGGTTCACGCGCGTTGATGTACAACGACCTCCGGCGGATAGGAACACGAAATCAAGACCCTTTTTGGTCGCAAAGTCGCCATCGACGCGTCCATGTCCATATACCAGTTTCTCATCGCGGTGAGACAAAAGGATGGCGAGCTACTCACAAATGACGCGGGGGAGACAACAAGGTGCGTTCTGAACCAACCACGACGCGTTCTCGAACTCATACGCGACGGTCCCTGATAGTCATCTTATGGGCTTCTTCTACCGTACTATACGTATGGTAGAAAATGGCATAAAGCCTGCGTACGTGTTTGACGGCAAGCCGCCAGAGATGAAGTCCGGAGTTGTGCGTATTCCTTGATTGTCAACCTTTCATGTACTCGAACGCGCCCATAGTTGTCAAAACGCTTTGAACGGAGAGAAGAGGCCAAGGAAGAAGGCGAGGAAGCTAAGGAGACAGGTCAGTGGATCCATAATCGCACTTTTGTACCACTTATACCCATGCGTCGTACCGATGTCCAGGTACTGTGGAGGACATGGATCGTTTCTCGCGGCGTACCGTCAAAGTGACTCGCGAACATAATGAAGAATGCAGAAGATTACTCGGCCTGATGGGTATACCCTTTGTCGTGGTGCGTACTTACCCTTCCATTCTACTTGAGTGATATACTGAGCCTGGCGTCCGTTATTATAGGCACCATCAGAAGCCGAGGCACAATGTGCAGAGCTCGCGCGAGGGGGCAAGGTGAGCCTTTGTTCGCTCGCCTAGCTCGTCCACTTCATCCTAACCCTAACCTAACAGGTCTACGCTGCCGGCTCAGAAGATATGGACACTCTCACCTTCGGTGCACCTGTTCTCCTGAGGCATCTCACCTTCTCTGAAGCACGTAAAACTCCCATCAGTGAGATCAGATTAGACAGGGCACTGGAGGGGCTCGAGATGAAGATGGGTCAGGTACATGTCGTGTTCTCCTCTCACGACTCTAGAGAACTGACATAGCACTTGGTGGCGTGAACAGTTCATCGACCTCTGTCTCCTCCTCGGGTGCGACTACCTCGAGCCTATCCGCGGTGTTGGCCCCAAGAGCGCGCTAAAGCTCATACGCGATTTCGGGAGTCTAGACGCGGTGCTCGAGCACCTACACGAGAAGGTGGCGCAGAAGGAGGCAAAGGATGAGAAGACTGCTGCGAAAAAGAAACCCAAGAAGAGCAAGAAGAAGGATTCTGATGAGGAGTCAGACGGGGATGAGGCTGGAGACGGTGAGAAAGAGGACAAGGAGGACGAAGAGGAGGAGAACGCGCCCAAGAAGAGGAAACGCGCAGGCGGAGTGAGCGTACCTGAGGAGTGGCCATGGGAGGATGCGAAAAGGGTGTTCCAGAAGCCGGATGTAACCCCTGCAGACCAAGTAGAGGTGCGTTTCTCATTTCATTCCACAATCCTATACTGATTTAATACAACGATCCAGCTCGAATGGCGCAACCCCGATATCGATGGTCTCGTTCAGTTCCTCGTGAATGAGAAGGGGTTCAACGAAGAGCGCGTGCGTCGCGGCGCAGAGAAGCTGGCGAAGGGTCTCGGGGCGAAACAGCAGGGGCGACTGGATGGATTCTTCACGGCTAAGCCAAAGGCGGAGACGGAAGACAAGGGAAAAGGCAAAGGCAAGGCGAATGGCAAGGATGCAAAGGGAAAGGACGCGAAGGGAAAAGATGCGAAAGGAACCAAGCGGAAGGTATGTGTACTGTGCTGTTATGTTTTGATTCTTTGCTCATACTCTCGCGTAACAGGCGGATGACAAGGAAAAGGCTGGTGGGAGCAAGAAGACGAAGAAGTAACCTTGATTCGCGTCACCATTGTCAGATGTATTTATGGGATATCCGCACGATCTGTATCTGTATCTATAGTACTGCATATTGCATAGCATAATTCCTAGCACATGCAAGCTGGATATATACGTCTCGTGGGCATGAACGCCTTCGTGACGATCTCACTTCTTGGTGTTCATCTTGCTCAACGCCCGCGAACTCCTCACCCTTCCCTTCGTCGAACTTCCCTTTCCACTCGCTTTCTTATCTCCAGGCCGCTTGCGCACCTTGAGGCTGATATCGTCCCTGCTCTTGACGCCCCTCTCCGCGAGGGCCTTCGCCTGCTTCTTCGCCAGTCGTCGCGCCACGCGGTCTGCGTCGCTCGCCTTCGCGCGTTTGCGCTCGTCTTTTGACAAACCCTGCAACTTCTGCCCGAGTGCGGGGTCGCCTTTTGGTATGGGACCGGCGAAGGATGGGCGCCGCATTGCAGGCCTGTCCTGCCTGCCGGCGTTTGTACCTCTCGGTGCAGAGGAAGAGGCAGAGGCGTTGTTGTACGAAGGTGTCGCTTTGACGCGCTGGGTACCACCAGGAAGGGTCTTGCAGCGCTGTACACGCAATTTGCGCTTCGCGAACTTGAGTTTGGTCTCCTCAAGAGTGAGAATCTCGTCAACGCAGTCGCGGTCCTGAGAAAGAAATCAGCGAACGATAACTTGGGACATAACAGATGTGTTTGGACATACGGTAAATTGAACGTAGGCAAAGCCCTTGCCTAAGAGCGTGTCCTTGTCACGGATGATACGGACGTGCTTCACCCACTTGGGTGCGACCGCTACTGCCTTACCTTTACCCTTAGCTTTCCCACTAGCCTTCTTCGCGTCTTCCTCGTCTTCATCGTCGTCGTCATCGTCATCGTCATCGTCATCCTCGGCCTCATCCTTTGCAGCCCGCGGAGGCGGCGCGCCTTTCTCCGCTATCATCAACGTCTCGAAAAATACCCGCAAATCCTCATCTTTGCTCGCAAAGTCCAGGTTTCCGACAAAGACTGTCGTTCGAGGGTCTCCACTTATCTCTTCATCTTTCCCCTTCACATCCACCTTTGCACCCGGCTTCAGCGCTGTATCGACCCGAATCGACCGACCCATGAACGTCGATCCATCCGCATCGCGTACGACAGTCCGCGCCGCCTCGAACGGATCCATCACTGGCTTGGGCGGAGGCACGTTGGCTGCACGCGCCACGACGGGAACGGGGTGTGCGAAGACGACGTACGCGTTCACTGAGTCCGCGCCCTCGTGGAACTCCTGATTGATGAACGCGATACGCTTCTTCTCTGCGGGCGAGAGGAAGCTTTTGCCTCTGTCCGCCTCGCTCTCTTGCGCCGCCTCGGTCGGCTTGTTGGCTCGCCAGGAGGCCGCGCGGTCCTTGTCATGCTGGCGGCCGTCTTTGTCTTTCTCCTTCGTGGCTTTTGCGACGGGTTCGGATCCATCGATGGGAGGGAGCATAATAGTGGGCTTTTTGAATGCTACCGAGCGGAAACGTACAGACTCAATTTTTGCGGAAGGCACGAAGGACAGAATGTGTCGGTTGAACTGCTTCTGTAGTGGCTATTCAACGGAGTTGTGAGTATGACATGGTATACAGTGATCATTACAACTTACTCTGTTCTTCACTACGTCGACCGGGACATTTCCGACGAACACCGTCCGAGCATTTCTCTGTTCTGGTGTTTCCTCTTCGGGAACGAATTTTGTCTTCCCTCCGCCATGCTTCGACTTATTACCAGGTGCAACCGACTCATGTACTAATTTCGAGAGATCGCCCTCTTCGTCAGAATCCGGGTCTGACTCGGGGTTCTCTAGTTCAGCATCCGCCTTGGCATGTTGAGGGGGTACAGTCGAACTGGATGCCTCTGGCGCATTTGTTTCGTCTTCAGTGTCAGATGGATCGGCGTGTTTCTTTTTGTGTTTGTGTTTTGACACTTGCACTACGGGTTCGGGCACAACATCCTTCTTCTTAGACTTTTTAGAGGGCTTCTCAAGTTTTTCATCTGCACAAATCAATCAACCTGGATAAATCACAGTGTATGAGGGACTCACCGGTAGACTTTGCAGAAGAAGCTTTCAGTTTCTTGGGCTTTGGTGAGGGCGTAGCTTCTTCCGGTAGTTTTCTCTTCTTTTCCTTCACTGAAGCTGGTTTAGCATGTTTGCTCTCGGGCACCGGTGCAGATGTTACGCTTGCAACTGCCGTCTACTCATATAGTTCAGACTCTGGCTATCACGTTGCATGCTGGACGTACGTTTAAGCGAAACAAGTCATCCAAGTCCTTGTCAATATGCTTGCTTTTGCCTTTCGACTTTACGCTGGGGTCCAGGAGAAAAGACGAGAGACTCATCCTCGAATTCGTTTTGGGGGGTCGACGTTGGTGAAGAGGTCGTCAAGCGCCCGTGAACTTTTCCCGTGAATACATGGGCGCTTGTCATCACAGTCCTCTTGCTCCTGATTTTCACACCTTTCGTCGTCAGACAGCTACAAAAGGCTACAAAGCTCAGCCAGCGCACTTGAGAAGTCTTTCAGGCGGTGCTTTCAGCCACATATACCATATAACAGGAGGTTTTCACTCTGGGTGCTTGTTTCAGTGTATGCCCCCACCCCGTTCGTCCCCCACATCATCAGAGTCCGAGTGCACTGAACGACCCCGGAAAAGACAGCGCGTCACCTCGCGTCCTACCTCGTCAATATGTCGCCAGCTTATTCTAGAGGAGGTTGACCTTGAGATTGCGTTGCAGGAACGACTTGTTACTGCAGCTCAGTCAAGGATATCATGGGCTTTGCTTTTGCAGCAGGCCTTGCAGAATGATCTCAGTGGTAAGCACCGACCGTTTTCGGAGCTTTGCGTTGTTACTGACGAGGACGTATAGCCACTGGACTGAGCTCCATCGGGTTCCAAGATGCTGCTTTGGATGCACTTGCAGCGGTCGAAGCGCCATGTGATATTCTCTTCACGAGAGAGGTACAGCCGATCGCACGATTTTCAGCTCCCCCGACACCTTCTGCTACAACACCATCCGAGCCACCTCAGACTCCCATAACATATTCCACCCGTCAGCGTGGACCGCATCGCACTGCCAGACCGCCTGCCCGTAAACTGCTCTTTTTGCGCAACACCGCTAAGTTCCCACCCCAGATCGTCAAACTCGCATGTCCAGATTGCCATCGGACGGACTTCTCCAGCCTTCAGGGCCTCCTCAATCACTGCCGCCTTGGCCACAAGCGCGAGTTTGGCAGCCACGATGACTGCGTACAGAGCTGTGCAGTGCTCGTGGAGGGTGCAGAAGATCAGGCATGGGTAGTCGCGAACGGAACCGAGGTTGGAGGTGTCAGTCTGCCAGGCCTAAGGCGATTGTTTGAACTCGCGGTGGGTGGCGGTATGGAACTTCTCACCACGCCCATACCCGCGACACCGAAAGAAGAGCATGCGGCCGAAATTGTGCAGCTTGCCGCATCGCAGGAGTCACAGAGCACGCCACAACCTGCAGAGGAGGCAGTTCCTCATGTAACGCGCACGCTAGGTTATCATGTGGATTCGCCGACGTTGGCACCGTTCCTGGGAAGAGTCCCTACCAAACGGCGCATCAATGTTTACAATGAAGATCAAGTCATTGACATCTTCAGTGCCTCAAAACCTGGACCTACACGGGCTGTATGGCGGATGTCATATACGCATCGCAACAAAGCTCGGGTTGCTCTCGACGAAGTCGTAGAACCTCCACCTCCGGTGGCCACCCCGCCGTTGGAACGCCCTAGTGCCACTGAAGAGATCCAGTCGTCCATTGGGCCCTCGCTTGGGTCGGGAAGCAGGTTTCGTATCGCTGCTCGTGTCAGTATCCAGGATATCAGTCGCTGGATTACGCCAGGCAAGTGGATTCAATGAAGGTATACGCTATCGCAGGTTTCTCATTTGGTTCTATCAGGTCGTCGCAGTGACTCTATGCCCGAGGAGCATACACATCAATGGAGACTAGCTGTCACATCTCCAACCTACGTGAGCGGCATAGTTATCTCCACTCTAAATCACAACTTACAACCTTGTGACAGAGTCTGGCAATATCGTCGTTCTTGAGAAAACTCACTATTACCTGCCTGACTGACCCGCCACCTTCAACCATGACAGAAGCTCTTACGATTGATGCAGCCCCGTTCATAGTCACGAGTACCTCCGACAAACCTTTCCTTGCGCGTCTCACATTCACTTGGGCTGGTACTAATGAGCAGAATCCTCCTATGGAAGTCGATCATTGGGTTGAAGTGAGTCCACAACCTCTCAAGATCTCTGGCAAATCTGATAAAATCTCAGCTCGACCCGTTCCGCCTGAGCAACCCTGTGCTAGGAGACGAACAGTTTTTCGACGTCGAACTTGACCGTCATACTGAACTGCTCGCTGGCGATGAGAATCCACAGCCTGTTCCAGACGTATGGGATTTTAGTAGTACCGAGAAGGGCGCAAACGACACTAATAAGGAAGAAACTAAGACAACGGGCGAAGAGCTTATAGATCCTGGTGAGCTTCTCTATAACCATAGTATTGCTCGCGAGCAACCATCATCTTACATTGTTTGTCTCAGAATATGTTTTGAAGCTGAAGTCGTTACTTCCGCAAGTGCCCATGACTCTGAAAGGTATTTCACATCTTACACGGACATTGCAATCAATTTCATATTCATATTCGTAGACGTGAAGGGGAGGTTGCCAAAGCAACTACCGTACTCCCTTGTATCTACACCCGCTCAGTTTCGCAGTTTGCCGTACGGGCGGAGGAAGGCCTTGGAGGTATGTCTACTTGTTTGAGGTTTTCTGGCACATCATGGATAATCCATATCACAGTGGGCTCGGGCGCGGACACTACGGGAGTTATACGATCAGCTCTGTGCGTCCGAAAACACGGAAACTGGACATGCAAATCTACCACTAACCAACATCGACGTCTTGCGCTGGCTCGAGGACGAAGGACTGTTTCCGAGGTCGGCTACCACCCAGCCGGCGGCGCTTACGAAGTCGGGTAGAGCGAAGCGCAAGCAGCTTACAGTGAAGAACGAAGAGGGCGTACCTGACTCAGAATTCCATTGCCGCTACTGTGGGCTCCACTTTCAGTATCATCCGTCCGCAGCGACGGTGAGCGAGGCGACAGTGCCTTCACCTGCTATTGACGCCGACGGTGTCAAGCTCGAACCAACGGCAGCGACAATTCCGCCCGCTGCTGTGTCGTCCACATGCATTACATTCAATGAACGAAGCACCGAAATATCGCCCATCGACGTCAACAGACTCATCAATCTTCCCGCGGGGAACGGTGATGTCCATGGGGGATACATGGATCGTCCGTTATCGACCAGCGTTCTCGGTGACATCTCCCCACACGAGCTGGTGACAGCTGCGGACCCGAAGCTGATAACTGCCATGCAAGAGCTTTGTGGGAAATGGAGGCTAGAAACGTTCTCTTCGACCTCCGGGCCATCGAACCCCGTCGACCTTCCAGCACCTCTTCAAGCCCTGACCAGATCAAAGGACGAAATTGAGCGCGACCTATCCCCCTTCGCCTTGCTATCATTGCTGACAAGGTCGTTGACGAGAACACTGATACGGGGTGGTGTGGAAGAATATCACCGAGACGAGGCCGGTGTCCGGGCAATGGGTCTCAAACACCGCACCCGCAAACACATACAGCCCAGACGGCTGCTCACGCCGTCGCATATCGTGCGAGGTCTCATTCATGACGCACCGCGATCTTCAACCAGTGTCTCCCTGCTCTCAATCATCGCACCACTGGGGATATCTCTACCCAACCTTCCTGAAGATGTTCCTGTAACAGGGATGAAGCCGGAGGACCCGTGACCGTGATCCCACATCCGCCGCACATTTAGGCCGTGCGATGCCAATCGGGAGGACCAAAACACCCTGCGCATGTGGGCACATGTTCCTGCAGCCTAGAAGACGGGTGCAGCGCCCAGGAACTGGAGAGGATGATGGCGAACACCTTGGTAGATTGTTCACGATTTGTTGGGGCCGTGGAGCGGCGTACGGCGTACGACGAGCAGCTTCTTTGGTGAAAAGACACAGATGCTTTCACCGGTTCATCCTGCACCGTCTTTTTATCGTCGTGCGAGATTCAGTCGTTCGGGCTGTGCCGCATCGCGTGCTCGTCGAAAATCGCGAGATTTGAGCGAGGCGGGGGAATCGCAATTGGATTAGAGGGCTCGGCGCCTGCGGTGAGATCTTTCACTCAGCGGAACAAGATCTCGATCAAAACTTCTTTAGTTGCCAAATTGGTTCAAGTCAAGTCTGGGCAAATGGTCCGCAAAGGTTGATGGAAAATGTTTAGGCACGCTGCAGGACGCGGTAGCGTTACACACACGCCGTGGTTTCCTTGTAATTGTGCCCCGCTTTTACGCGCTCACATCTTCACCCAGTTACCCTCTCTTCCCCTCCCTCCCTCTCCCTCTCCTCACCGCGTTCGGCCTCCGTGTTCGAGTCGCAACCTGGCTCGCTCATCGCTATCTCTGACGGAGGTCTCGTCGAGGGTTATCACCACGCTCTCTTAGCCTATCTACCCACACACCTATCCGGTCTTTCTCTCTTACAGCAGGCACAGTCACACGCCACCTGCACTGCATTGCCATGGCGTCCGCTGGGACAGTCACGAAGGATAATACGTATGGTGCAGCCTTCGTGGGCTTTGCGGTTTCATGCCTGTACGTAGCTGTGTCTGATCTGCAATGGAGCCTTTTCCGATCTCCTCTCTTCTATTCAGTATATTCGGTATCGTGTGCACGCAAGCGTGGACGTACTTCCAGAAGTACCCGTTCGACCGAACATTTTACAAAATTCTAGTGAGTGCTTGGGGTGTGGTCTGTCGGATATTTGCTGAGGATCGTCGGGTTGTGTGGGTGCGTTCAGGTCGCAATGTTAATGTGCGTATACGACCTAGTCTACGAACCTCTTCTGTCACTGACCAAAGTATAGAGTGCTTGAGTTCGTTGATCAGGCTTTTATTGGTCATGCCTCGTACTTCTATTCTATAACGTACGTTGTCTATGAAATTGGACGATTCTCGTCCTGAAGCCGGATTTTTGTAGAAATTGGGGGAATCCTGAAGTGCTTCTACTTCCTCCAGTATGGTGTGTACGACGACCTCATCTCTATGTACTCGCACTTACGTTGGGGGTTTCGTAGGACGCTCGTTGTGAGTGCTCGGACCCTCCTCTTCGTTCAGCAGCAAACATTGTCCTAACCTCCCTCGCAGGTGCAAGTACTACTAGGAGTGCGTGCAACTACCTTTCCTTCACCACTCACCATACCAACCACATTTTGTTTAGGCAGTAGCAGGAGCAGTCGTGAAAGCGTACGTCCCCGATTGGTATACCAGCGTTAATAGCCTAATACCTTCTCCCGCTAGATGCTTTGCTATGCGAGTATGGCGATGTAAGAGAAACGCACCCAGAACACGCTTCACTGGTCTCATTTATCCACATCCACAGTTAGCAACGGCAACAGAGTCATTACCGCCCTCATCGTAGGTCACCTTTTCCCGCCGGCGGTAGATCATAAATATTCACGCCCTGCAATCTAGGTAATATTGGTTCTTGCTCAGCTTGGTGCGTTTGATCCGATGCTCGGGACGCACGCCGGCTAATTTTCGCCCTGGCCACGCAGCGATCGCATGCGGTGAGTGCCTTGGTTCTTCCCCTTTGTTACTATGGGCAACGGCTGACTCGAACGCGTTATGTAGTGTACACTGCGCGAGGGTGAGCTCTCTGGGAATCCGACATGCAGTGACGTACTGACTGTATCGTGGCGAGTGCAGATTGACCCTCACCAGTCTATTGGAAATCCACCAACTCAAGGTTGTCGGAAGCTTGTCCCTCTGTGTGGGCATGGCTACTGACATCATAACGTCTGCGTCATTGTGCTTTTTCCTGCATAACCTCCGTACGGGGTATTCCAAGTTGGTTCATTTATCTTGGTTATTCTGTGCTGTGCTCAATATTCATCGATTTGTAGAGATGATTCGTTGGTCAACAGATTGACTCTGTATGCCGTGAATACCGGAGTGCTGACCAGGTCCGTTGATTTTATCCTCACACATCTTCTATACTGAACATATTGCTTTCCAGTGCGGTCAGTCTGGCAACGATGGTATTAGTGGGTATCATTGAATAGTTCAACTCGCCCACAGCTGTTCTGACATGGACTATTCTAGTATAACCTTATGCCAGATAATTTCATCTTCATGGCATGCTACTTCGTTCTCAGCAAACGTACGTCCGCAAGCTGAACGGTGCGCTCCTCGTCTAACTGCTACGCGTTTTACCATTATCAGTATACGTCAATTCGTTCTTAGCAACACTTAACACACGGCGAGTGACGCGCGGACGCGGGACGGACGCGGAAACTGCGACAATGCCTACCTTCCTCATGGTCGGCAAGATCACCAAGCGTGACCCAAACCAATTTGCGGACCATGTATATCCACCATCACTGAACCCGGCGCAATCCAAGGCTGATATGGTCCGTTCTCAGCAAACAGCGCTAGAAATAGGCGTCGATCAGGAAGTGACGGTGTCGCGGGACTCGGTGAGTACACTACGCTCTGCTGTCGCAGTCTGAAACCTTATGTGGACTGAATCGAGGGACGCTACGGTATGGCAGTTTGAGCAAGAGTACGACTACAACAGCTACAAGAAGTCCAACCTAACGTGAAAATGTTCTTCTACTCCAAATCCGCACACCCCGGACTCTGCTTTCTTCACTCCGTCTTTATCCCGGACTACACTACAACTGTCGACTCTTCCGACCCGGCCGAAACCTCTCACTCACTGCCCCCGCCATGTCACGCGCTTCTGATGCAGAGTTCTCGTCGGTGCCACCAATAATTTTTGGAGTTGTTTGATTATTCTGGTTCTTCGCGCTCACGCGGTTGTATTTCTTAGGACCTCAAGGTCGTTGCTGTAGTTTACAATTTCCGTTCGTTGCGTTGTGCAGGTTCTCGAGCGTACATATAAGTAGAGCATCATCATCGAAACGGACAGCCAATCAATGCAAATTGCCACATCTTTTTCGTCGACCCCGCGACGTCCTCGGAGGCGCATCAGAGGGTTTGCTTCTGCGCATAGCTGTCTCTTGCATAGCTTCGGCGACTTTGCACCGTGGCAGTGTGGACATGGACATACCTTGCTTCGCCTCGTCGCTCGCTGTCGTCGGTGGTGGTTGCTGTGCGGTCTCTTCTCGACGAGACCTGCGTACGCGCAGCAAAGAGTCTTCCTCGTAGACGTTGACGCCTCCGCCGAAGAGAGGCAAGCGCAGTCGATCAGGGCGCCGTCAACGTGCGCACTGCCTCGGACGCCATGATTTAGCCGCCTCACAGCCCAGGAGAAAGATAGTAGTCGAGAATGTGCTTATAGGTCGCCCACGCAGCATATCCATCGGTCTTTTCCACTTACCCTCACTATCCTCGCTTTTCTTTTCTTGATTAAAGCTTTATCTCTTATTTGCGGCCCCCGCTCTCTCCCAGTCGTTGTCCTTAAAGCGAAACGCTAAATAATGATTGTGACACTCGACGAAAAGCTGCCGCCCCAGGGCCCGCCGGCGTACACGCCCATAGGCGACTCGCAGTCGCAACCACAGTCACAGTACACCCCGTCCTACCCGCCATCTCCACCACAGTCGCATCCAGGACCACGACTGCAGCCACAGCCACAACTACCGCCACAACCACCGCAGGGCAATGGAGCTCCTCGGAATCTTCAGTCGGGGCCGTACCCGCCTCCAATGCAGCCGCCGAATGGGTACTATCCACCAGGACCACCAGGTTCGAATCCTAATGTCCGGCCACCGCCACGAGGGATGGCAGAAGCGCAGATAGGCAGTCAGTACCAGCAGCAATGTGAGTCTACCAAATTTCTTGCTGGCAGCTAAAGCGTGCGCTGACGAAGGTCGTGGCTAGTGTTCGCTCGCTGTGCGCGAGGAGACCACGATGTGGTCACCAAGTACGGTCCATGTGGAATCATCACTGCGGTGCTGCTGTTCCCAATAGGTCTGATCTGTCTCTTGTGAGTGTCATTCGAATTCATGGGGATGCTAGAAGCATGCTGAGACGGTACCCATAACCTAGCATGGACGTCGAAAAGAAATGCTCGCGCTGTGGGGAGCGCCTCATGTGACATAAACACGTCCCACCCGTCTCTCGCCTCGATATCCATCACCCACTCCGTACTATACCCCTCTCTTTGCTATTCCCCGTTCTCTTGTATCCATACCTTTCACGCTCTTTCAGGTTGTCTTGTTTTACCTCCGCACGCTGTCGCACTTTCCCTCCCAGTTAAATCTCAACCAAACAATCAAACAATGGAGACCAAGCGAGAAACGCCCTCCGTGTCCCACGGGGGCCATCAAACTCTACCAATCGCTCCCACACGGGTCTCCTCGAATGGAGAGAGCATGGGCGTTCCGGTGTCATTGTCAATGCTGTGGTGTTCATCATGATTCACCACGCGACAAACCGCAGACTTCAGTCGGCGATGCTCACATGGGACGCGCTCAAATACACATAACAACGCGCTACGCCGTGTGGGCTGGTCGACTGGGCTAATCGTACGGGAGTGGGAGCAGGAAGTACATTCCTCGTACTATAGTGCTCTACCGACATCCTACTCTCCAGTGAAGCGTGTCTGGCACACGCTGGGACGCCATGGGACGGGCCACAGCATTCATATCTCATATGCCTCCGGGCGTAGACTAATGCATATAGACAACAGTGCCCTCTCTCGGACTATACGTAGTATCCGTACCCATCGCTATATACAGTACATATGCTCTCTCTCTTCTTTGGATTTATCCGTGTATTCTGCACACGCACATACTTAGCACTCGCACAGGCGGTTGTGCAAGCTACAGCAATTATATTGCTATGTTCGAGATTTACCCAGTCTTCACTGGAGTCGTTGGCGGCAGTCGTGCCGGTAAATCATGATCGCCATCCTGCAGATTAAGAACGCGCTCTCAAGGCGCTTGATTCAATATACCACGACCTGCTTGACCTGTACATACCCTAGCATCCCACCAACACAGCACTAACCTGACCGCCAATATATCAATAATGTCAACACCCCCACCGCCCTCCTTTCCCTCATCCGAGCTGCAAAACGCGCTCTCCGAACAGGCGTTCGGGATTACGAGCTTCGCGGTAGCGGAGACGGAGGCGTCTGAATCGGCGCATGAAGCGTCTGCAGACGTCGTCTTGCTCGAGGGCCACACTATCAGGCTGTCGTTGACGTCTCGGGGGTACCAGGTGCGCATCCGACCCTCAGTTTCGTAATGTAGAAGCGGCCGATGATTGTTGTTGTGGCTCTATAGCTGCACGGTCTGCGGGGACCGAGCGGGCAGGTGTACGAGACTGTCGAAGACGCGCTGCAGGTCGTCAGTCCCTTGTACGTCGACGCGAAGCAGAAAGTCCTCATGGAGAAGCTGGACGCGCTCGCGCAGGCGCAGTCCGGCCCAAAGAACTAAGCTGGGGGATTTAGATTGTGATTCGAAACGGTGGATTATATATTGTACACAAGATACACGGATATATCTATACTGATATACAAGGCTCACGCCTGTGAGTTCCCTGGATTCATTCCTCTTCCTCCTCGCTCTCCTCGCTCTCACTGTCCTCGCTCTCGCTGTCCTCCTCCTTCCTCTGCTGTCTCTCTTCTGCCCTCTCCACTTCTTCCTGCCCGACCTCCCCCAACTTCCCCGTCTCCCTCCTCCTCTCCAACGCCCTCACATAATCCTCTCTCATAAACTGTCCCCCATCCCTCACCCTTCGTATCGCACCGCCAACCCACGCGCGCTCACCATCGTCGCGGATGCAGTTCGCCCACCAGCGGTCCATGCTGTCGCGCAGCGAACGCGTGTTCAGCTGGTCGTGCTCGCTCTGCTCGTTCAGCACGTGCAGCAGGAACCCCGCGTTCAGCCGTTCCAGGCCCATTTCGGAGAGGCACTTGAGGATGCGAGAGATGCGAAGGAAGTTGTGTTGTGAGTCTAGAGATGAGATAAGATGAAGGATAGGGATGAGAGATGATTTGAGGATGCAAGAAGTGGGGACGTACGTATGAGGTTACGATACCGCTCCTCGTACTTGCTCTCGGGCTCAACACGCGCGAGGAGACCGGTATCGGGCGAGACGAGCTGCATCCCATAGAAATCGAGCATGATGCGGTACGACTGCAGTACGCGCGCCATAACATCCTTGTCCCGTCTCATCGCCTGGATCTCGTGCGATTGCAGAGGTTGCGCTGCATAGTTCACACCATACTCTCGGATGGGGAATCTGCAAGTCGGACAACGCAATTAATTGTACAATTGCAATAATCAGAGCATTTACTGAAAAGACTGAACAAGCGCACTTACAGCCACTGGATATACCCATGTTTCTGCTCCAGCTTCTCATAGTCCCCGAACCACCTGTGTCCCTAGACCACGTCAGTTTCCCATCGCAGCACCCGCCACCCGCTCTCACCCTTCGTGGATCTCGCTCACGAGCACGTTGTCGGGCTGGCACTTTCGCCTGTTGCGGTAGAACTCGAGGTTGGCAGACGCGAGCTCGTCGTCGCCGTTGTCCCCTGGGTAGTTCTCGAGAAATGCGCGGATATCGCGTGGGAGTGTCGTCATTCTGCGATTTGACCCAACGAGTGGTGGTTGTAGAATGAGTGGGTCAGTTGAAACGCCACGCGCGTAATTTAGTCGCGCGAGCTCTCTCTCAAATGGATTACAAATCAACGTGGCGACATATCTACCATATACCTTTGTCCCACCGATAATCTTTCTGCTCTTCGCGCATATAATTGTGAAATTTGTACTCCGCTACACATGACTATCCACAACACTGTCCGAATTCTAAATATCTTAGGATGTATGGCATAGTACTTGTACATACTCTTCGACGCGAGTACTTGCGTGATGTTGTGCACGGGATGGAGTGTCAGCGTGATGGAGACGGAGAACAGCTAGTCCAATCGCTACCATGAACGAACTGACTGAGATCCAGTTGTAGCGGCCGGCCCATCTGAAGCAACATGTGTCGCCGAGGAATAAGAAGGTCATCCCGCAGGTGGCTAGGCACCCAAAAAAGGAGTTGTTCTTCATTATTGACTTCAGCGACAACAAATCCATCAGCGTTCCGTCGAATATGATCCCGTATATCACTGATAGGAGGGTAGCACTGCTGGAACAACTTGTCTGCCCTCGGCATGGCGTGGGCGAGGTTGTACGAGAAGAGGAGAGGTCCCATATAATCTGCAACGCATGCAGTGCCAATGTAAGTCAACAAGAGGGTGCACGGTTGTGTGACGTACTTACCAGAACCCAAGCCCCATGTCTGCGGGGACACATCCCAGATTTGGATGTGCCCATTCGACAGACCCGACGCTACTCGTGTGCAATCTGCTGACAAAGCAAGAGAGAGCACTCCGGCACCGCAATATCTAGGACGTCCTAAGACTTGTCCCGAACCCACGTTTGAGATGCGTATGGTCTTGTCGACGGAGCCCGACACTATGTGAGCGCTATTGGGGAAGAATGCTACCGCTTGGACCTGCCCTCCATGCACCTTGAACTGCTTCAACGGGTTCAATCCAGGTAAGTCCCACACGGACACATAACCATCGGGATGGCCGAACACTATCTGGCTCTCGTCAGACGATATGGCAATCGATGTTATCATTTTGTCCGTCGATAGAGAGCCGACTGGACCATCAAGCTTGCCCGGCCACTGTGATGGACCACGCTCGCTCGACCATGATGAATCGTCCCGCTGCAAAGTAATATCCCACAGAAAGGCTTGGTTTGACACTGCACGGATGAGGAGATTCCGATTCATCCCAAAGGCGCATGCAGATGAACCTGAGTCTTGAAAGTCGTGATCAGTTTGCGCTTCCATTGTGTATACGTCTCGGATCACCAAGGCATGCTCCGAGCATTGCAATATTTGCTTGCCATCCTTGGAGAAAAAGACCGACCGAATCCTGTCCATGGTTTTGTTGCCTTTGACATAAAGAAGACATTGTGCAGTTTCCCCGTATGATAGCTCCACGGCGCCTGCAGACCCTGATGCGATTAAGAACCCGTCGGGCGAGACAGCAACAGCATTGACCCCGTATGCGTGTGTCGTTTGATCGCACGCAATTGCCTCCCCGGTGGCTGAATCCCAGATTCGGACTGTCCTGTCCTTGGACCCGGAGATGATACGCGTAGGTGTGAAGGCAATGCAGCCCACCTCGTCAGTGTGACGTAGAATATCCTGCGCAGCTCGCCGACCTGCATCCCAGACTACGATAGAGTCTTCAGAGGCCGTGATGACATAATCACCGGCAGGTGAGAACACCAATGATTTCGTATCAGCCGTTCCTGCAACTTGTTGAGAAATTGGTCTTGGTGTGTTCAGGTCCCATAATTGAAGGCGCCCGTCTTCTGAGACTGCTGCAATGCGAGCACCATCCGGGGAGAACGCATATGCTTTCACCGCGACACTAATCAAGTGGTCTGCATCCACAGTAAATTCGCAGATAATCTCTTCCGCCTGGACGTCGAACACCACCATCTCGCCCCGACTCAATCTACACGAAGCGAGCCGAGTACCATCAGGGGTGAATATCGGGAGAGAGTTGGACATGAACATCAACGACCGTACGGTGGTAGGTGTACCATCGTCGCTGTGCCACATCGTGAAGGACAGATTGCGGTCGACAGATATAACGAAAGCACCATCGGGTGAGTATGTCACTGCGTATGTACCGCTTGGGCTTCGACCACACCAGATCTGCCGGCAAGAAGCGGTATCCCATGCCCGAGTCGTGCAGTCCATCGAACCTGACACTAGGTTCTGCCCGTCCCTGGACCATGCAATTGACCGCACGTCCCCTGTGTGTCCTCTCAATGGTTCTCCTAGAGTCCGTCGCGTCTTCAGATCCCATATAGTGACTCCATTGGCTGAGCAAGATGCGAGCCTTGTGCCATCCGCAGAGAATCGCAAGTCATAGATCTGATGTTCGTAGTTACGTCTATGCAGAGTGTGGCTCCTTTCACCAGTGTAGATGTTGTACAGAAAGACATCTTCCCCAGAGTCTGCAGCGATCAACATGCCATCTGGAGAAACGGAAACATGTAATTTGACACCGCGGGACAACCTGGAAGTATTGGGGCAGTGTATGATGTTCCGTAATCTCGGAGCCTCTAGAACTGAAGCGGTGCCAGCAACCTTCAGGATACGAGTGAAGTGAGAGCCATAGAGTTTCGAGATAGCGGAATTCGGTGGTGTGAATGGCAGTGCGGAAAGATATATATGTGGAGCGGAGAGTGAAGCGACTGGGGCACAAAGCTGTATGAAGTCTTGCACGTCTTTTGCAAAGCTAGGCGAGATAGTATCTTGCAATCCTTGGTAAATGACACTGTCCTGAATCGCATTTGAGTCAAGACATAGAGACCCCGTGGGTAACACATACCACGAGATGGGCAGCCAGCACCGACATTGAAGGCAGCGCTGCGGATACCTTGCCGGAGACGCTCAGGACCTCGAGCCAGAACAACAGCTTTTCACCCAGAAAGACCACCAGCACGTCTTGAAAAGCTACGGCGTGAAAGAAATCTTGTACTTGCCGTGCTTGCTTGAGATGGTCCGCCCAATGGTGGCACGCATACAAGCACTCCGGGCGGATGCACTTGTTGACACGGAGGCGAAGATTCAGCACATCCCTGTTTAGCATGTGCGAAGACTCGAGGTTGCACATATTGAACGACAGTTGATCGCGCATGATACGGAAACATGCGAGCACGAAAATTTTCTGGGTGGAATGGACATCGACGCAATATTCCCCGCTGCGTTTTACGTCGCTCACGAAGTCGCGGAACGACGTATGAGACAGTTGGATATCCTTCGTTGTTTCGTCTATGCCATCTAAGAGCGAGCGCATTCCGTCCAGGACCGTCTCTAGCACTTCAAGATCACCACCTGCAGCCTCCCACAGACCACCCAGGGAGATTATTGATACAGGCTCTTGCAGAGCGAGGATGAAAGACATAACGGACACGAAATTGGCCCTGGACTCGGCGTCGAAATGACTTTTGAGGACCTCCGCATATAGCATATCTAGCCCTTGGACGCCCGAGTCGATAATCCTCTCGTACTTCTTCCGTGGAAGCGAACCTCGTGCGTCGATAATCTCCCAACAGGCAATGTACGCCCATTGAAATAACCCCTGGCTCTTGAGAGCTATCTGCCAACAGGACTCTTCATCTATCCCGTTCAGCTTCCGTGTCCTGTGTAAGAGGCGTGCTTGGACGTAACGATACACGTCGTTGTTGGCCAAATCAGCTGTAATCTCGCTCATATCCTTCCGCAGTACCGCAGAACAACCAGAGATGCCCCCGAGGATTATGTGCTCCGGACGCGATGTGATTACGATGCGGATGTTAGATGGTAGTGCCGAAGCCATCTCTGTAATCACAGCAATGAGCTCTTCAAGCTGTTCCTTTTCTGCGTGCGTGCCGTCGCTGGCTTCGTCGATTGCGTCGATGACGACAACAATCGGCCCAGTGATCGTCAAACCTTTTAGCGGCTCCACCAAGAACTGGCCAAACTGCGTTCGGAGGTCGGTGACCGCTAGCAGCTCTTCGTTAGACGAGATAACCTCAGCGAGCGCCTTCTGTACGGCACCGCCAAGACGAGCGACCAGGCGCGCGATGTGTGGGAACAGCTGGGCAATCCCACGGGACTTATTTTGGCGTGAAAAGGCGAAGGACGCCCCGAGCCGTCCAATCTCATTGTAGTAGCTTGCGATTGTGCACGCGATTGTTGATTTCCCACTTCCTGCGAGGCCAGTGAGCAGGAGAACTCGTTGCGACTCACTGCCCACTGAGACACCATTGATCCAGGCTATCATCTCCGATAAGAAAAACGTGCGAGTCCCTGGGAGACAGTGCTTGGGGTTGTCGGTAGCTACGACGAGAGAAGCGCCGACCGCGATTGGAAGTTTTTGTAGCTCAAGTTCAACGTCTGGGATGCAGGATGAATTTCCGTGCACAACTCAAGTTTCTAGGACTTACGCAGATCTTCGACTTCGTCTAGGATGACGGTGGTGAAGATATAGGTGCTTTCAAACACATTCCCTTCGAATTCCTTCTCCATACTCGCAAAAATCTTCTGGTATTCGGCAACCTTGTCGTCGGCGTTTTTGAGAATATGTTGGACTAAACGCCCAGCTAATGCGAAAGAAAGAATCTCAGTATATATGAGAGCGTATGCATAATTCATATAGACATACCAAAGGAAGGGCGACAATACTGTTGGATGAAATACGAGCAATCCAACGTCTGTTTGGCCAAGCGCAATAGTACTTCTTCGTTGACGTCTAAAATCTCGGAGCCTGAAGAGCCCAAGCGCTTCTGGAAGTTCTTAACCCGCACATACAACGCGTTCATGGTAACAAAGAGCTCTCTAACATTGTCGTCCATCCGCTTTTGACGGTCGTAGACCTACACAGAAACAGTAAGAAATATCGTACCGTAGCGGAGGAATGATGCATACTTGATACACTGCGGAAATGATATTCCAGGCGGCTTGGGCGTATGGATGGATCTGATATAATAAATAGTCAATCGTCTGCGCGCCTGACAACCACTGAATACGCTTACCTTTGAAAACTCGCCCACAAGGTCAGAGAATACTTTCAGGTTGTCAACCAGAGGCGACACAATGGTCTCGATGTTCTGCAGTTGGCCTGAGGCTGCGCCTGCAGCATCGGCGACACCATCCATGATGTTACCTGCCTTCGGTATAACGCCCGGAGTCTTCAGACTGTCGATAGCAGATCGAGCCAGATCGGTCGGATTCCCATCCGTCTTGAAAACCACAGTGAAGAGTAGTTGACCCTTGATCGCGCCATCATCCGTAGTTGAAACAATTTTCTCCCTGAACGTATTCGAGTTTCCTATGTATGCATGGTAAATAATCAAATTCGTTGAGGACCGCGCAGTCTAGATTCAATCATACCGTTCTGTAGAGTGGCGATGTCACGAGTGACACGGCCAACTATCTTGTCTGTGGGTTGCAATCGACGCTTTCTGAACACTTCGAGAACCAGACGCGCTCCCGCATTATCAGACACCCTAAAAATACCCATAGGTAGATATTAAGCAACATCCGGGCTGCAGCTTAAGATCGGGAGGTCTTACAGTGAGAATGATTGGTTCCACCGAGGTTCATGCGAACCTATGGCCGCTGTAGAGGCGTTCATCGTCCCATTGATTCCAATCTTCACATAATACTTGTCGCCCGCGATGATGTTGCCCAGCTTAGCTTTAGGAAGCTCGCTAGCACCGACAACTGCCAGGAGGTGAACAATGTAGCAGATCGAAGGCTCAAAGAGAGCCGTACCTGTGACCTCGAGATAGGTCGCCTTCGCTCGCGCCTGCACATGTCTAGCATGAAGTACGTCAATAAAGATGGCAACTGACGAATAGAATGTACACAGACGACCTTGTTTTTATGAGCGGCACGCGCGAAAACATGACGGGACAACCGACAACATCTGCTACCTCAGCACGGCCGCTGAGGATGGAGGTTGGGAACAAAGCAGCAGCCGTATCGCACAGCCATGGGCTTTGATATGCATGCAAGGCTGAGATCTTCCAGGCATCCGTCAAGCATGGAAGGCAGGTATATCCTGTTGTAACTCAAATAACGCGTGACATCTTTCTTATCTCTTTTAGATTACGTAAGGTGTAAGTCAAAAGTTAACTCACAGCGTGTTTAAAGGCGCCTATCAACCTATTCCTTCCAAGAACCCTCACGTTCGGTTAGCATATAAGTATGGCTCCCAAAGGAACCGCGACCCTCACCGACTCGGCAGCCCTGACAGAGGCAGCGACCTCGTTTACGAAAGCTGCACAGCAAGTGGTGAGACAGACACGTCCACAACTCGACCAAAAATAAAATCTCATATCTCTGTGTGCGTGCGTGATATACTTATACTATAGTTAGCGAGAGTGGAGGAACGCGCGCGTGCAGAGATAGCCAGGGCGCATGCCGAGCTCGTGCAGGCGCGACGGGAGTGCGAGGACGCGCTGGCATCGTTGCACGAGCAGGAGCAGGCGGCGAAGGAGTGGGAGCACCGTGCCGAGGCGTGGAAGACAGCGGTAAGTCCCTCCATCGCGCCTCATCGCGTACATCGTCCTGACTGGGACCGCAGGCAGAGAAAGCAGAGCTCGCTGTGAGTCCCCCTTTCCTCTGACGCGTCGTGCTTGTGAACTGAACGTCTCCCCCCTCTTCCCCTTCGCTCCCCCCCAATTTTCGCGAAAAAGGTGAAGCACCAGGCAGACACGATCGTGCAACTCCGCAGCGAGAACACACAGTGGACGGCACGGCTCCTTCGCCTCGGCGAGACGTCGCGCCAGGAGACGCAGGACTGGAAAGACCAGTACCAGCGTGCCGAACTCGAACGCTCGCAGCTGGCGGCGCGTCTCGACGAGCTCATCGACGAGCAGCTGAAGGTGTGTGTCTCCTCGCGCGTTTCTGTAGATGCGATCCACTCACGTCTGTTATTTTTTGATTTCGCTCGCGCAGTGGAATACGAACGTGAACGCGAGCGCGTCGTTCGGCTCGCCGGAGTCCACGCTGCCTCCCCTGCCTCCGGCTCCGGCTCCAGCCCCGGCAGCCAAACGCACCCCTGCGCGCAAACCGTCCCAGTCGAAGAGCGCGTCCAAGGCACAAGCACAGGTGGTGGACCGCGAGCGCACGTACGTTGATGGCGTCACGCCCACCCGTACCACAACCACAGCTTCATCCTCGCGTACGCCGAAGACCAAGGAACCCGCGCCTATGCCTAAGAGCGCCCCGAAGACCCCCGCTGCTGTCTCGCAGAAGACCCCAAAGACCGCTTCCGCCGCCGCCGCCAAGACCCCCGCCTCGCAGAAAACCGCACAGAAGTCCTCTGCCGCCTCGAAGAACACCCCAAAAACGACCGCGTCCGCCTCAAAGACCACCTCCACGGCACCGACTCCACGCGCAGGCACCTCAACCTCGCAGCAGCAGCGCACGACGCCCTCCCTCCCGCGCACGACGCTCATCCGGCGCGTGCAAGCCGTGATCGAGGTGCCCGTGAAGGAGGAGGAGTACTCGGACGACGACGGGTTCGTGTCGCCGTCGCCGTCGACCACCGTGTCCAGGGGCACATCGGCGTCGAGATATAAGGACGCGCCGGCATCGTCTAGGTACAAGGACGCGTCATTCTCGAGGTCCAAGGGCGCTCGAACAGACTATGAGCAAGACGATGACGTCGAGGAGTGGGATCGGGACGAGCCTGAAGATGAGCCCGAAGACGACGACCCCGAGGAAGAGAGCGAATACGAGCCCGAGCCCCCACGCCGTTCCCACCCCGCGCCGCCCGCGCGCAAACAGCAAAGACGCAGGTCATCGGTGAAGAGCCGCGCGATCATCGAGTCGGATGAGGACGAGGAAGACGCCGAAGACGAACTGCTCATCGGTGCTGAGGTAACGCGCTCGATCCCCTTCACTTCCACTAAACATGCCTAACTTTCTTTTTCTTTTCCGTGCAGGAGGACCCCAGCGAAATATACGGCACACAACGGTTCGTGCGCCGCCCGTCAGAACCGCGACCACATACTACAACGGCCACGAGCAGGAAGCGCAAGCCGGACAACGAAGACATCGCGCCATCGCGCACTCCCAAAGTGGCGAGGAGGAGGCAATAGTCTCAGAAGCGATACATACTAACACTGTATCTTTATTCCACTAGAACTGCACTATGTACTATTGTATCAACACATGAATCCGGATATAACGAACGACGAGGTTACAACACGATCCTAAATACTTAACCGATGAGCCATGCTCAGATTGTTTGTGACGATTGGTGTCTAAGGGTTTCCTGTTGCACACTGAGCTGACACTGACACTCAATAAATCAGGAGAACACGAGTAGCCTGCAGGTGGCGAGACTGATTACACACGTGAGTCATGATACAATTTCAGGACAACACAAATGCACTTACTATTCAGTTGCCGTTATAGGTAATGCCTAGCAGGGTAAGCAGCTGTCCCGTGAGCTCAGCCACGACCCACAGGACATCTGCGATGTCTTCGCCAAGAACCTCAACAATCGCAACAACAGGGACGGCGACGACATATAATACAGCAGCCACGAGCTCATAGAGTTGCTCTCTATCGCACGCAAAATCTTCAGTACAGACCTCGATCTAGAAAATAGAGGACATACCCGATAGCCTCGAGTAAGGGAGTGATGTCCTTGACGATGTCGACACCGAGCTCTCCGACCAGGACCAGGACTTCTCCGAGGACTTTGAAGACGATCTGCAAGACCATGAATATCTGTCCGGCGGTGGTTTAGCAATAAAAACACTTGCCTCGAGAATCTCGCCGACAAGCTCGAGAATATCTGTGAGAGTTACATCATCGCCTCCCCCAGAAGTGCTGGTACTGTTCGAGTCGCTCGACCCTCTAGCATGTACATTGACCAAGGCTTTTATGTCTAGGATGCTGTTAGAGATCTTAAGTTTGAGTTGGGCGACGATAGGTGCAACGGTGTCCGATGTGCAATTATCCGCTGTGATAGAGTCTACCGGAAAATTTCAGAACATGTTCACAAGTTCAAGGCATTCGATATGACGACTCACGGAGCTGGGCGAGAGGGGGTGCCACGTTGGTCTTTAGGTTCTGTAGGATGCCGGGCAGGCTCTGGGTAGCGCAACTCTCTCCCGGCGCGCAACGCGAGACGAGCGAATGTTTGTGTGCCTGTGGGGCGGCAATAGAGGATAAAATGCCGAATACGAGAACGGCGAAGAGAGCGAATAGCTTGGATGAGAACATCGCGAGCTTGTGGACTAGGAGAGCGAGGGTGGGGGTAAAGAGAGATGAGCCACAAAGGTCGGTAGTTCAGATGGTGTCTCTACATTGCACACTTTATATGTCGCGTTTGCGCCACCCAGGGCGGTGCATCGCGACCGACGTGCCTTCAACTTGCATGGAAGAGCTCTTGTTCGCGACATAAGTAGAACTGGGGTGGGCCAAGAATTGCCGTTTATGGTGTTAGGCACCTTTCATACATGTCAAGAACATGACACAGAGCACGTAAGTCCGAGGGTTGGTGTCATCATGCAGTAGTAGTCTTACACTCGTCGGTAGCAGGAATGAGAGAGAAATGAGATCTAAGAAGGACTGAACGGAGCAGAGGCGAAGAGAGCAACTACGACAAGATTATTATCCGCAGATATTTTATACTTGAATTTCGGCACCGTTCTGATAATTCTGTAGAACCAACGCGGCCGCCGACAAAGCGCGGGGGTCTTCCGGCCCCGAGATCGAGGTACCATTGCGCCTGTTATGGAAGGAGGGAGCCCTTCAAAGTAAACATGCGCAAACAAACCTCCTCCCCACGCAGCGACGGAGTCTGTTTCGGGCCCCGGGACTGCCTCTTCGGTGTCAACAGGACTCCACGATTTGACTTTAGCGGGAGCACAGCGGAACGTCGTTCATCTGATAGTGGCTGTGTCCCTATCATCCAACTGAACAATTAACTCGAACAGAGGTTCGTTCAGTAGCATTGTCATGCGTCAAGCGAGTACGTGCGGTGCATCTGGCAAGTATGCTTTCTTAGCTTCACTTTAAGCTTTATTATCTGATAGCCGTCGTCTAATAGAACAGGACCCCATTCGAATGCTGCGTCAAACTCTGCATATCTCCGTCATGCATGATGCTGATCGTGAGTCTCTTCAAATTCACGCTCACTGAAATCGATCCTACTGATCGCCTGCATACACAGAGTAGCCGTCTCATGCCGAGATATCTAGGCGCAACGCTACCATTGGAACATCAGATATACAAGAAGCATAGAAAGCACGGCGGCCTGGCTATGAAGGCCGCTTTACGAGACCACCGCAGTCAGGGCCCGTGATTTGACAGCGAGATTTGTAGGAAACCGCAGCACATGGTCAAGACGACACACTGTACATTGAACCTACTCCAGCGACAATGAGTTGCCTGGACACATCTATTCCGCGCTTCATAAACACTGTCGACACAATTAGGATGTCCATCGCACTTCTCTCATCAATGCACCGGAATACACGACATGAAACGCGTCCCCGTGGCATGCCGCGCGCGTTCGAGAGAAGAATTCTTTATTACTCGGTACTCTGGCTCAATGTGGGGCCGTTCCACGGGAATAACATGTGTCGACACAACACTCACGGGCAATTCTCACACGCGATTGTATAAAACATCCCTTATCATTATATCTTGACTGCACCTTATTGCAGATCGCCATACCATCCCTACCGCACCCCACACGCAACTCCTGACCCCAACTGTCTAGCGCTAACATGGCCTCCATGCAACCCATAGAGTACAGGTTCCCTGCACCCATAGGCGGTGTTCCCTTCGACCTCGACTTCGTTCCTTCCATAATCTTTGCGGCCATATACGCCAGTATCAGCATGTTCGCACTTTATCGCATGGCACGCCCATCGACGCGCAACATCTACACACTCGGCTCTCTGATATATGTCACCGAACGGTCAGTATCTACCTGCGCCGATTATCCCGGGTTACTGCTCATGCGCTTGGTGCTCTACCTTTATCTGGACTACGCCTAATCCTTTCCTACAATCCAATCATCCGAATTACCGATGGCGTGCGTGACACAGAGCCATCGTGTTCGCCCTCCGCGCCAAAGTCGCTCACGACCCCTCACTACGCACCTCAGACGGGCTCACGAAGTACTGGCAAGCCACCTTCGCGAACGGCTACATCGGCGTGCTCACCAGCGTCGGCGCCCTCCTGCGCACCCTCCTGGTGAATGCTACGCATCCCCCGCCTTCACCTACCCCTTTATCCAACATTCCTGAACGTGCGTATGACGGATTGAGCTCGCGGAGCACGTCCACGAGTGCACAGCCTTCGTACAGCGTGAACAGTGGCATGAACAAGAGCATGGTCGATAGGAAACGCACGCGTATCGTGTATCGTATCGCGTTTGGGCACCTCACGCTGCTCACCGTGCTTGCGCTCTTGCTTGCGATTATACAGGGCGCGAAGTACATCCGCGCTGAGAGCGAGGTGGCTAAGGCGAAGGGCGTGCAGGTCCTCCGGTATGTTCTCCCTCTCTCTATCCTCACAACACAACACTAAACAACGATTGAATGTGCAAAGATACGCATCATCCGCCCTCGCCCTCTTCGCCCTCCTCCTCATCCACACCCTCACCCTCCGCGCCTACCTCCGCGAACCCCGCATCCCCCGCCTTACCCTCCTCCTCCTCTCCCTCTCCGCCCTCCTCATCACGATGACCACCGCGTACCGCCTCGCCGCCATGCGCTTCCGCACGCCCGCGCTCACAGCGTCGGGCCCGGGGACGTTGAATGGGACGGGCGCGAAGGCGGCGTTTTATGTGTTGCACATCGTGCCGGAGCTTGGGGCGGGGCTGTTGGTCACGTTGTGCGGTGTTAACGTTTTGCATTTGAGGGCGGTGGGTGGTGCTGGGAGTGGCGTGGACGCGTGGACGCGCGGTACGGTGGGAGGGGGAGAGGAGGTGAATGAACTTGAGAGTATGGATAAGGGCAAGAGCAAAGACACTGTTCAGATTGTGCAAATCCCTGTTTGATTTGTTTCTGTCGTGCGTAGATACTCTTTCGTGTTGGACATTTGACACCCACCATTTTCACTCTTTACCTACTAGTTAACTACCAAAGGAAGCCAATTCATGCTCGCACCCGTGAATTTATTAACAGTCTGACACTCAAGTCATGGGCAGTCACATCGGTCCCAGATGTCTCACTATATGTGGATTCCGCCTGTTATGGTAGGAGGCGGTCGTTTGAAGTAAACAAGCGCAAACACGCCTCCTCCCACGCATCGATGGCGTCTGTTTCGGGCCCCGGGACTGCTTCTTTTACATTTGTATCATCAACGCGACTCCACGACTCTCTGACTTTGCCGGGAGCATTAGTGTTGCAGAATACTATTCGTCTGATGGCACTGGTGGCTGTGTGCTATCATAGAAATGAATCATCAACTCGAATAGACGGCCTTTCAGTGCAACGTTGACAATCATGCACCTTAGGTTCAGATTTTTCGTATCTGATGGCCAATCCAACAGCATTCCTTTCGGATATTACGGAAACATATTGTGGGTGTCTCCGTCACGCATGATATCGATCGTGAGTCTCTTTTATATCCAAGTTCACCCTACTGACACACGGGCAGGTTAGCAGTCTCACGCCAAGCACTCTACGCACAATGCATCATTACACTGCAACATCAGATGCACTAAGAAGCGTAGAACTGGCTATAAAGGCCGCATTACGAGATTACCGCAGCAGCTGCGCCGGCATGGTCAACGATACACTACACACTGAACCTGCTCAAGTGACAATGAGTTGTCTGGAATGGTCTACAAAGGACGTTTCTTCCCTCATCAAAGCACTGGAATTTGGGATATGAATCGGGATTATAGCGCACCGCGTACCGTGGTGCCGCTTCTCGAGAAATAACATGCATCGACGCAGGTATAGGCATTTTCTCACACGCAATTGTATAAAACACCCCTTATCACACTACCTTAGACTTCAGCTGCACTTGATACCAGCCTGCAGCCTGCGATCCTTCCAGTACACCCTCACGCGATTTTTGGCACCACTGACTGTCAAAATCGACATGACTTCCGCGTCATCCACACAGTACCGGTTCCCAGCGCCCATAGGTGGTGTCCCCCTTGACATTGACTTTGTCCCGTCAGTACTATTCGCGGTTTTATACGCCTGTGTCAGCCTGCTCGCGTTCTATCGCATGGCACGCCCGTCGACGCGCTCGATATTTTTGATCGGCACGCTCATATACGTCACTGAACGGTTAGTAGTATCGTATAGCCTTCTCCTCAGGCCCTACGTTTTTTTGCAAAAACAACCCGTTTTCATTACTGATACGCTTCATCTTCGTTGTTTCTCCTTCGACCTCTTGTCTACGCCACACAGTACCGTTTTGTTCTCCCTGCGTGCCAAGGCGGCGCACGATCCGTCTATGAGCACGTCCACCAAGCTCACAAAGTACTGTCAGGCCAACTTTGCAAACGGTTACATCGGTGTGCTCACCAGCGTCGGCGCGCTCCTGGCCACGCTGCTGGTTAGAGCCACACGTCCACCGTCCTCGACCACCACGCCTGAACGCGAAGATGACGGAGTTAGCAAGCGGACCACGCCTGCGAGCGCACAGCCCTTGTACAGCCTGAGCATGAAAGCGGTCGATAGGAAGCGCACGCGCATCGTCTACCGCGTCGCCTTTGGCCATCTCACGCTATTCAAGGTTCTCGCTCTTATTCTCGCCATCGTCCACGCAGCGAGATACATCCGCGCGGAGACCGACGTGGCCGAAGGCAATAGAGTGCAGGTGCTCCGGTGCGTGCTCCCGTCGTCTTCCCCTCACTCGGGACCTTATGTGTGATATCAATTTTACCCTACATAGATACATATCTGCGTCGCTCGCACTCCTCTCTCTCCTTCTCATCCATACCCTCGCCCTTCGTGCCTACCTGTGCGAACCGCGCATCTCGCGCCGCGCGGTTCTGTTGCTCGCCACAGCTGCCATGCTGCTCACCCTGACTGCCGTGTACCGCCTCGGCGTCATGCGCTTCCGCACACCCGCGCTCACGGCACTGGGCTTTGGGACGTTGAATGGGACGCGTGCAAAGACAGCGTTTTATGTGTTGCACATTGTTCCGGAGCTTCTTGCGGCGGTTTTAGTGTGCGGAGTGAATGTGAACACGAGGGCAGGGGAGTTCAGTAATGCTGCGAGTGGGGCAGAGATGCCGGTGCGCGGTGCGGTAGAAGGGGTGCCTGAAGCGAACGAACTGAAGAGCTTAGATCAGGGGAAGAGTAAAGATACTGTTCAGATTGCGCAAATCCCGGTTTGATTTACTGCTATGAGTTATGTGTGGATGGGCTATCGAGTCAGAGATTTGTCACCTACTGTTTTTACTCCTTGCCCAGTCGTCTTCAGAATAAAACAACTGCGCATCTAGTTTGGAACGATTTGGTTTCGGTGGACTGCCGCTCCGAGTCCTGAGCAGAATGATTTATTTTCGACATCATATGATAGCACATCCACTTGACTTTGGATCTCTTTCGTGTGTCATATATTTGCCTCTGATTTTAATCTACTCATTGTTTGTCATCAGGACATGAGACTGCCAAGTGTCGGATAGACAGTACGCCCACAGTGGTCCCAGACGCCTTCGTTTGTTGGATTCAGAAGCCGATCAAGCGCTCTCCAGATGTGGCTCATTTTCAGACCCCGCTGATTGCGGACTAAAAGTAATGCAGCCACCTCCAGACTTCTGCAACGTTCAGCTGCAAGCTTCAAGCTTTGTATGTCTTGTTGCATATTCGAACTTCTTGTCTAGTTACTAACTGCTTACAATGACCACAGAGAAGCATTTCCCGATGGCTCACGGTGAAAACTTCGGTTAGACTATCCGAGTCTGATGAGATTGAGCCAATGTGCTGCGGTGACTCGGAGTAGCGATCATGATACTCGTTTGCCTGCTACTAAAGAGTCAGGCGCAGCCGTTCCATCTGAGATCGTGACGCGCCGTGCACTACTTACAGTGTCTGAAAAAATACGACTCTCAGTTCATCCATCACGCTACATACTAACGGTGGACATCGGCAACATACCCTGCGGTAAGTCTTCATTTATTGGCATCCTTGCTGAACGCGTCTGTACGTACAGGACCTCAACGCCTCATCTACTGTTTCAGAATCAGTGAACATGCCCCTGATATGTAACATGCAAGCTATATTTGAAGACGGCTGCGGCACACGAGCGATGCGAATCTATGGAATCAATGTTCTTACTGCGGGACCAACCGACCACGGCGCTTCATAATTAAATTCTACACTCTATCAATGTTGCTAGGACCGCAGATAGAACTTCCGTCGCGTGCTCTGATTACTGCGGCGAGGCCACTGCTGTGGAACGCGCCCGTGTTTCATTCGAGAAGAGCGTTTTTCAAGGTCAGTGATACTGGCGTCGAACGACCCTTCAGGGTGGCAATCCGCAGGCATGAATGTTGTACGTGTTATGCGCGTTTACACGCAGTTGTATAAAGTCCTTCTTGTCGTATATCCTTCGCAGCAAAGCACTCAAGCACACTCTCTAAGTTTCCTGGAACATTGCTCCTAGTAATCGTCACCAACATGGCTGCCACACAGTACACGTTCCCTGCACCGATCGGTGGTGTGCCCCTCGACCTCGACTTTGCCCCGTCTATTCTTTTCGCCGTCCTCTACGGCTGTGTCTCCTTGCTCGCAATATACCGAATGGCACACCCGTCAACGCGCACACTCTGTACGCTAGGCTCGTTTTTATATGTCACCGAACGGTGAGTAGGTCCCCTCGGTCGAGAAAATTGTACTGACATGGTTATATGTTTCGTCGCATACAGAACAATCGTCCTCATCTTGCGCGCCGCGGGGGCACACACGCCGTCCATGCGCACGTCGCATGGGCTCACACAGTATTGGCAGACCACTTACGCTGTCGGCTACCTATCCATACTCACAAGCATTGTCGTTCTACTACGCGCGATGCTCGTGAACGCCACGCAGCCACAAACCATGGCAGGTGTTGACAACAGTACCAGCTCTGTTATGGTGCAGCTTGCGCGTTCCCAGGACCAGTCAGGAGCATACGGCGGGATTAACAGGGACCGCAAGAATGCACGCCTCCTCTACCGCATCATCAGTGTACATTTGACACTGCTCTCATATCTGCCTCTCGCTCTCGGCATCGTGCAAGGCATTCAGTACACTTCTGCTGAGACCAACGCCTCCAGCGCGAAGAGTGTGCAAGCATTAAGGTATGCTCCCTCTTCACCCTCATTCCAGGCATGCCGCTGACAATATTGTAATATTCGATAGGTACGCAACAACGGGGATTGCGCTCGCCGCCACAGTTGTCGTCCAAGGCCTCGCCGCCTGGGCCTACGTCCGTGAACCACTCGTCCGGCGCAGTGCTCTGCTATTTCTTGTCGCGGTCTCTGCGGTTCTCATCGTGCCGTCCGTCTACCGGCTCGATGTCATGCGGTTCAAGACTCCGTCGCTGACTGCGCTCGGCCCGGGAACGCTCAACAACCCTGGTTCAAAGGCTACCTTCTACGTGTTCCACATCGTACCGGAGCTCTTTGCCGCCTTGTTGATGTTCATCGTCGATGTTCGCGGGCTATGTGACGCAGGCCCATGGGGCGATTGGTATCAGATGAATAAGAAAGCGAAGTCAGGGGAGGAGAGCACGGAAGGGGAGGTGGAGAGCGCGCAGAAGCACGCGGCAAAAGATAGTGTTCGAGTGGAACAGACTGCAGTCTGATTGGGAGCATGAACTCGTATGCTGCGGATAATCTAGATGTTTGTCTCTTCCACTGCCAGAGGTTCTTGTCTCTGCATCGATCACTGACAACGAACGACGTTCAAGATATCAGTCGCACCGAACGAGTACAGTACCAACTGTTTCTGTTCCAAATTACATACCTGTGAACTCTACTGCAGTATTTTGAAACTGCATCAGGACAAAATCGCGTCTATAGCTATCGATAAAAGTTGAGATGGTGAAGCGCCCATCGCGAGAGCCTGGTCACTTCGCGCATCTGCTTTGACATGTCCTACTACATTGACCTCGATAATCGACAAAATCGTCTGCTATAGAGTTCACCGGGTTCCGAGCATATTAGACATAACCACAACGTACGCGCTGCGCGACGAAACATTGCAAGGCTCGGGCCGACGTTCTACTTTGCGCAGGTTGGCTCAGGCTCTCATGGCCATCATACTCGATGGTGAGACGCATCGGGGCCGAAGAGACGACATCCTTTTGGTTCATATAACTTAATGGCCGACTGCCGCAGCCAGTTCGCTGTTGATGCGAGTGCTCAAATCGTGGGCGACTGCGGCACGCGAGCAGGGCGACTATACAATCGCTGTACTATGCTGCGGGACCGGCCAACAACAGGGATCGGCGGATGCTATTCGACCATACTACCAAACAGGACGTCTATTATAGCGCTTCTTTACCTACTGCGGCGAACCTATTATGCCAAGCAGATCCGACTAGAGTGTTCGTTGTGGCTGTTGATCTTGTCGTTGATACTGGCGTCGTAAAGCGGTTAGAACAGCGCAGTCACTCCGCAGGCACCGCCATACAGCGTGCATTGCTGATTTTTACACGCAGCTGTATGAAGTTGGGTCATATAATATGCTTTGCCAGCACCTCATCACAGCGCACTTTTCACAATATTCTCATCCCTAACCACTGTCCAAGCCTGGGATGGATCCTACTCAGCCCACGCAGTACACATTCCCCGCACCGATCGGTGGTGTACCACTCGACCTCGATTTCGCCCCGTCCTTGCTCTTTGTCATCCTTTACGGCTTTGTTAGCGTACTTGCATGGTACCGAATGCTTCGCCGGTCTTCCCGCACACTCTGCATAGTGGGCTCGGTATCGTATGTCACCGAACGGTTCGTGGGTCCTCATCGTCACCAAGAAATATTGTACTGACACACTTTCAATTTTTGGTGCATGCAGAACAGTCGTCCTCATCTTGCGCACTGCAGGAGCGCACACTCCGTCTATGCGCACGTCTAAAGGACTCACACAATACTGGCAGACAACCTGGGCCGCTGGCTACCTCTCCTTGCTCAGCAGCATCCTGGTACTCATGCAAGCGCTACTTGTGAACGCCACGCGCCCTCAGGCTGTGCACGTTGAAGATACTAGCACAGGAATACAGGGAGATGCCAACCCGCATGACACGTCTATTAGGCCGCCCATATCTACTGTCGCGGATGACGGTGCCAGTACAGTGCAGCTCGTGCACTCCCGATATCCACCGGGTCTCCAATCACACGACGAGGTCAACACTGATCGGGAACATGCACGCTCCATCTACCGATCTATCTGTGGTCAGCTAGCGCTATTGCAGTATGTGCCCCTCTCGCTTGGCATTGTTCAGGGCGTTTTGTTCCATGCTGCTGAGACCAATGCGTCTACCGCGAAAAGCGTGCAGGGGATGCGGTGGGTGCCTCCTTGCCCCGTGTTTTGACGTAATGTTTATGATCCTGTTTTCTGTGCAGATACGCAACGGCGGCGATGACCCTCGCTATCCTTCTCGTCATTCTGAACCTCGCCGCTTGGGCCTATGTTCGCGATCCGCGCGTACGCCGTAGCGCCTTGCTCATCCTTACCACCGTCGCCACGCTGCTCACCGTGCCAACTATCTACCGGCTCGTCGTTATGCGTCTCAAGACCACTGCCCTCACCGCGGTCGGCCCAGGGACGCTTAATGACGCCGGATCGAAAGCTACATTCTATGTATTCCACATCGTGCCGGAGCTCTTGGCGGCCCTCTTGATATTTGTCGTGGACATGCGTACACTGTGTGGCACCGGTCCATGGGGTGATTTGTCGTGGAGGGAGAAGAAAGCGAAGCCCGAGGAGGCTAGGGCGGCGGAAGGGGGGATGGTGATTGACTCGGAGCATGTAAATGCGCGAAAGGATATCACTCAGGTTGAGCAGATGCCAGTATGATAAAAATTAGCATATATTTGCTTGGCACAGTATACCCACGCAGAATTCACTCATTCATTCTGCAAATTTATTACATTAGTATCTTATACTACAGACATCCACTGTTGAGATATCTGGTTATAACTTCCGCTGGTTTGTTGCGCCACCCGAAGATATCACCCGACGACAATCCTCAAGAGATTAACATTGAGACACAACACAACAAGACAGGTATTGAGGCGAACATTTCAGGTCCACTTCAGCAATACCCCCGCTTCAACAACACAACTCGTCGAAGGGAGTGCGCTGCGTGACGCAGACGTCGAGAGGACACACCAACACTAACTCAAGCACCGCACACACGACAAATAGAGCCCCATTAAAAGAATGTGATTATGCAACTATTATGCATCGATATGTAAACTATACGCTTTTGTGTGACCCAAGAGTACTCGCAGTGAGTCCCAATGCTCCATCCCTTAGAGGCTGATGCCGAGGATGGAGATGAGCACGTTGACGTTGAGCTTGACAATAACCGCCAAGACGACGCTGATCTTGGCGAGGATGGCAACATCGAGGCCGACGCAGATGCTAGCAGTGAGGGAGAGGATGGCGCAAACGAGCGCACCAATAACCTCACTGCAAGATGGATCAGCCCTGTGGTACAACTGATGACCGTAAAGAAGACATACCCAAGAGAGCACAGCAGGGGGGTGATGCAACCAATGACGGCAGAGCCAGCAACGCTCAAGACAACACCGAGAGCCTCGAAAACAAGCTTCAAACAAAGTATGAGCGTAAGACCAGATATTTGGACAGAGTGCACCTACGCAGAGGAGGTCGCCAACAATCACCGCAAGCTCGGAAACAGTGAGGACGACCGAACCGCTAACAGATGCGAGGATGACCTCAGCCGGCTGGCCGACGAGGGCCTGAACCTCAACAACAGCTGCGGAGATGGCAACCTTGATGTCTGCAATGATCGGGGTGACGGTCTCGACCGTGCAGTTCTCGGACTTGATGTACTCTGCAAGAAGATCAATTTAGACACGCTGCGCGCCCCATATTCTGTAACGCTTACTGAGCTCGTTGACAGAAACGGCGATGCCAACGGACAGGTCGTCCATGATGACGCTCAGAGGCTTGCAGTTGCAGCGAGCGACGAGGGCATTGACAGCGACGTTGTCGTTGTCGAGGACGGGGGCGGCAAGGGAAGAGATGGCGCCGAAGGCAAGGGTGGCGAAGACAGCGAGGGACTTGAAAGAGAGCATCTTGAGTCGGTTAGAAAGAATGTGGTTGATTAGAGCTTTGGAGAGTTTGAGAGAAGAAAGCGACTGGATGTCGATGAGTTGGTAGGCTGAGCTGCTCACCTCTTTATACTCTTCCTACCTTCTGGCCTCGCGGAGACGGCGACTTGGAGGCCAGTCGGCCACTTCGCAAAAATAAATTCTACCATTGGACCATCAGTAGCAATTACGTTGATATGTGGAGAAGTTCCGCCTCGTCCCGCTCTCACAGAATTCTTACAGGATCTCATAACATATAACCGACGCTTCGTGGATGTACGCGTCTATCATAGAAGGCTCAGCGCCGCGCTAGGAGGATGCCCCTAGACCTTTGGTGCAGGGTCGCATACTGTTCATTAAGCCACGGTTTGCAATACGTCTTCCTGCGGAACAAGGTGTCAACAACATGAGTGTACGCGAACGCGTCGACAACACGAGCATACCGTCCGTGTAGACTTAAAGCCGTTGCCTGCAAAGACCAAGGATTTGGACGGTACATTTACACACGGCGACCTGGTTCAAGCTTCGAAAAGTGTTGATCGGCGAACAGCGCGCTACGCGAAGCCTATGGGTGCTGGTAGACCAAAGGTTAACGGGCTCCCGACACGGCCTTGTTACGCCTTGACATGGAAGCACTTCGTCGGGTTGATCTCTTCGGGTAGGAGCAGGGTTGGCAAGCGTGGCAACTGCAATTCACGAGGCCAGAGTGCGGCCGTGCGCTACGAGTTTTACACGTCAGAACAAGAAGTAAAACGTGCCGTAAGAGCAATTCGAGGCGTGTGCTGGGCCAATTGCAACCTGCACGCATGGGTTGGAAATATCCCGTCGATGCTGCTGATGCGGCCGTCGTTGAGCCTGAGTGAGCCCACTTCAACAGGTCACTACTTGCAAACACTCAGCAACAAATGTGGCGCGATGGACCAGCGATGTAGTTACTGGTATGCGGCAATCGACACTCGCCATGAACCATACGCATGCTCAACTGCTGAGGATGGTCGTGGTCGTGGTCAATGTCCAAGTGCGCGTCGGACTCATCCAGGTCGGCGAGGAACTGCAGGCGCTCGCTGTGTCCGCCGGCGCCGGCGCGACGCGCTCTTCTTCGTACTTGACACTTACTCTCATCTTGTAACTCTAGCTGAGCATCATCTATACTCCTACACCCCGTCTTCAAAAAACTTGACCGCTCTAGTGTCTAAAGGGTGCTAAGTGTCAGCTAGCGCGCGCAATTATCGACCTTGCACGATTCAGTATCATTGCCAGACTGGAGAGGGGACAATATTCGTCAATAGCTTTGTCTTGGACTGGACGTCTTGAACGGCTAAGATGGATGTCGTCAAAGCCATAGAGACATACATCACCAAGATGGTGTCCACGCCGAACGCGATGAAGGTTCTGCTATTGGACACGCACACGGTAAGCTTCGCAGCACGAATCTATAAGGTATCATACTAATTCGCACAACATCGTAGACACCTATAGTCTCACTAGCTTCCACACAATCCATCCTGCTCTCACATCAAGTATACTTGACAGACCGAATAGACAATCAGAAGCGCGAACGTATGACGCACATGAAGTGTGTTTGCTTCCTACAACCCAACGAGGAGAGCTTGGAGGCTGTCGAGGCTGAGCTAAAGGAGCCAAAGTACGGGGAATATTACCTCTGTCAGTGGGTATTCTTCCGGTCCGCGGATGTTTCGCTGAAGTCTGAGTACGGGTTCCGCTCTCCGCACTCGTATTCTGTCACTGTTCGGTAGACTTTAGCAACATTCTAAGCAAGACGTCGATTGAGAGGTTGGCTAATGCTGATGAATACGAAGTTGTTCGAGAGCTCCAGGTGTGTCTCCAATCGTAATCTTGCTTACTGTATAGTCTGATCTATATCTCAAGGAATACTTTGCAGATTATGCTCCCATTCTTCCGTGTCTATTTTCCTTCAACCATACCCCAACCAGTACACGCCCGCTGTACGGATCATCTCCAAACTCTTGGGATCCAAAAGCGCTCGAGGCGGCGGTGCAGGGGATCACTGCGGTACTACTGAGTCTGAAGAAGAAACCTGTGATACGATATGAGAAGTCCAGTTCCATGGCGAAGAAGCTTGGAATTGAGATACAGGTTCGTCTCTCCACGACACTTTAGACCATTCTTGAACGATTGCACCGGCAGCATAAGATTCAAGCAGAATCATCTCTGTTCGATTTCCGCGGTACACAGGTCCCGCCATTACTTTTGATACTTGACAGGCGCAATGATCCTGTCACCCCACTTCTATCACAATGGACCTATCAGGCGATGGTCCACGAACTAATAGGAATCCACAACGGCCGAGTGGATTTGAGTCTAGTACCTGATATCCGACCGGAACTCAAGGTACGTCCTTCCAAATGATCCTCCTATTTGTATCCGCTCACTGTAGTTCCAGGAAGTGACTCTGACGCCCTCAACGGATCCGTTCTTCCTCGCGCATCACTTAGCCACATTTGGGGACCTCGGAACGTCGCTGAAGTCCTATGTCCAGTCATACCAATCGCGGTCTCTTGCTCAAGCACCATCCTCCATCAACTCCATTACCGACATGAAGCGCTTTGTCGAAGAATACCCTGAGTTCCGTCGTTTGGGTGGGAACGTGAGCAAGCATGTCGCCCTTGTAGGCGAACTCAGTCGCCTTGTGGAGCGCGACAAGTTGTTAGATGTGGGCGAAGTCGAACAGGGGCTTGCGACTGGATCTGGCGCAGATCTGAAGGTAAGTAGGTGTCTACGGAAATAGGTGTCGTAACTGACGGTGCTCCAGAGCGTGCAAACAATCATCACCAACCCAGCGATTCCGGCGTGGAACAAACTTCGTCTGGTTATGTTGTACGCGCTACGGTACCAGAAGACGCAAGCAAGTAGTGTAGCATCTTTGATCAATCTCGCGTTAGAGAACGGAGTTCAACGGGAGGATGCTCGTGTGAGTATCCGGTACGAGTCCGCGGAGTTAAACATGCCAACTAACGAGGCTATCTAGCTTGTGTATCTGATTCTGAATATCGCCGGCTCCGACCAGAGGCAGGAAGATTTGTTCTCAGCCGAGTCGCTACTAGCGAAAGGTCGATCCGCTTTGAAAGGTTTGAAGGTGCGTGGGTTCCCTAGGCCCACCGGGAAGATATTTCACTATCCACTAGGGCGTGGAGAATGTGTACATGCAACATACACCTCACCTGTCACAAACGCTTGAGAACTTGCTGAGAGGCAGACTGAGGGACACGAACTTCCCTTTTATTGATAGTGCCGGACCGAACGCAGGGCTGCAACGGTAGGTTCCCATGAGCTTGCATCATCTGTTGACAAGGTTTGACCGTTCGCAATAGACCGCAAGATGTCATTATATTTATGGTCGGTGGCACGACGTACGAAGAAGCGCGGACTGTCGCGTTGCTGAACCAAGAATCAACGTCGAGCGGATCATACGTCTCGGGGACACGACTATTGCTAGGTGGCACATGCGTGCACAACTCCTCCAGGTGACTTCGTCTCCCGAGTGTTGATAATGTTTGATCTTCTGACGACATCACAGCTTTGTCGAGATGGTTAGGTCCGCTGCAGCCAACTGGCCATCTTCAGTATTTGAGCCTCCGCCGGAGTCACCTAACAATATGCCGTCACTCAACCTTAATCTCGGTGGCGTCAACGTGAGTTTGGGGGGTCGTGCCGGTACGGGAGTGTACAGGACGAGTGGGGAGGGTGTCAGCGTGCAGGCGGACGGTATCCGAGACGGTGTGAAGAACTTGCTCGGGAAGGTCAGGCAGGGGGTGGATCGGATAGCTTCGCAATAGTTTCCCTCTATTTTTGGTTCTCTTCCGCTGTGAATACCATTGCTTTTTACTCGGACCACGGTATGCCTGACAGCCTGTCTCGCGGCCGAATATTGGGAAAAGTACGGAGGAAGCAAAGCGTAGATGTGCATCAGCGAGGATCCAGCAGAATTCAGATGAGCGTCATGTGCCCAAGTGACACGTCGCTCGCAACTGCAGTCAAGCGCGTCCTCAAGACCGCACGCACTTTGTACTCAAACCCCCATCCACGAATCTCTGACCCTCCTCGGTCTCCTCTCCTCACCCATCTGAGGGGTGCTCACGGTTTCTGGTTATACTGTCTAACGGTCATTTCTCGCTACTGGTCTAAAGATGGCGAAGGGTCTATTTGGTCCGCTCAAGGGCATGGATGCCTTCGGTAAGGTCAGGACCATACCGCACAGCACCGCATGAACGTGTGAGATAACCTGGGATATCCTCTAGACTATGGAAGATGTGAAGGTTAAGACGAAGACGGGCGCATTCTGTGAGTAGCTTTCCGTCCGTTCTCATACATGCGTGTGTAACAACGGAAGCTCCCAGTGACCCTTCTCTCTGCGGCAATCATATTCGCTATCACCACGATGGAATTTTTTGACTACCGGAGGGTGAACGTCGACACATCTATCGTTGTTGACAAGAGCAGGGGGGAGAAACTTACGGTCAAGATGAATGTCACTTTCCCGAGAGTTCCATGCTACTGTGAGTCAAATGAATTGCTGCAATTACATCCTGTATGCTTTGTACCCATTTCGCTTTCTATGGGGAAGCTACAGAGTCTATTGTAGACATGCCTGTCACAAATACTGACTGAGTCTTATAGTGCTAAGCTTGGACGTTATGGATATAAGTGGGGAGACCCAAAGCGATATCACGCACAACATCTTGAAGACTCGGCTTGACGGACGTGGATTGCCTGTCGCCAGTGCTGTCAGCACCGAACTCCGGAACGACATTGACAGGATGAACGAACAACGCCAAAACGACTACTGCGGTTCATGTTACGGTGGACTAGAACCGGAAAGTGGCTGCTGTAACACTTGTGAGGAAGTTCGGCAAGCATACGTTAACCGTGGATGGAGCTTCAACACCCCGGACGCTATCGAGCAGGTCCGTATACGGCTGATACATGACTCTCTCGCGTGTGTTTTGATTGTTTCCCACAGTGTGTGGACGAGGGCTGGTCGGACAAGTTGAAGGAGCAAGCCTCGGAAGGATGCAACATCGCAGGTCGTGTGCGCGTCAACAAGGTGGTCGGGAACATTCATTTGTCCCCTGGCCGGTCGTTCCGCGCGAGTGCACAAAACATCTATGAGCTCGTGCCATATCTGAAAGAAGATGGCAACCGACACGACTTTACGCATACCATCCACGAGTTTGCCTTCGAAGGCGACGATGAGTACGACTTCCAGAAGGCTGAATTGGGCCACAAGCTCAAGCAGAAGATGGGTATCGAAGCAAACCCGCTGGACGGAACAACCGCTCGCGTATGTGACTTTCCGTGTTTTATATACGACTTGTATTGACAATTATCTCGCAGACAATCAAACAAGCCTATATGTTCCAATACTTCCTGAAGGTCGTTTCTACGCAGTTCAGGACATTGGACGGCGAGAGTGTGAGTGTCCGTGCGGACTAGTACATATCTTACTAACGTAAAACAATCACAGATAAAGACACATCAATACAGCGCGACTCACTTCGAGCGTGATCTCTCCAAGGGTCTTTCCGAGCATGATAGCGGCGTACAGGTTATGCACGGGATATCCGGCATACCAGGTTAGCCTCCCTTACCTCTTACTATTAATCCAGGACAATCTCAATGAATGCGATCTTACAGGTGCATTCTTCAACTTTGAGATCTCTCCCATACGTATCGTACACACGGAGACTCGCCAGTCTTTCGCGCACTTCCTTACCTCGTAAGCATCGCTCTCGCCCTCTCGCCGTTCTATGTTCTCATATATACCTTCTCAGAACATGCGCTATTGTAGGAGGAGTCTTGACCGTGGCTTCTCTCATTGACAGCATCGCCTTTGCTACAAGCCGCTCCTTGAAGAAACATGCGGTTTCAGGCGGGTATACCAACGGCAAACTTATGTGATTTGTAGGACTATTCATCATTCATCGATCGCGGTCAATACATCAGTTTTTGTAGCTATATTACATCGGATTATGACTTACAACGAGTGCGTGAGAGGCAATCAAGCACCTTGGGGTGGTTTATACATAAATATCAAATCATAGTGTAGTGAAAACACCCCAGAATGAGAAGAAAATGGTGCAAAAAGGACGACGCCAGCAGGATTTGAACCTGCGCCCACAAAGTGGAATTGATCGGACTTCGAAGCGGAGCTTGAAAATTCTAATCAATCGCCTTAACCACTTGGCTATAGCGCCTTGTATAGGAGGCATAACACATCATACATTACACCAACAAGAACATCAACTGGCAACTATAGGTAAATTACCTACTAGTGTTGGGTACACTGCAGTGCTGCCGGACCATGGTCAACCGTGA